>PVLC010000898.1:0-111552 GCA_004027655.1 Graphiurus murinus | reverse complement strand
TTGTATTAACAGTTTAGTTTTCACTTAGTCTGTTATCCTTTGTCAGTTTCCAAATATCAATATTTGGTCACTGTTTACATGTCAATGTCATTTTTTTTCTCTCCACAATACTCGTTTTTTAATATGGCATCTATATATAACTTTTTATTAACAAATATTAATTGTATACATATTAATGGGCTTCAATGTGATGTTTCCATATATGCACAGAGCATATAGATATCAGAAACAAACACTCTTTTCCCACAGTCTCTACAAACTTCTCAAACTCTAGTAGTTATTGTGCTACATTTAGGTTGATATTTTTTTCTTTTGAATGCTTAGAATTTGGGGTGTCTCATATTTTTAATGTTTTTTACAGTATTGATATTCTTTGTGGATTTTTTCCAACAATGTTCCTTTTTCTTATTTTTTGCTAAACAAGGTTGACATGAGTCCTAGATTAAAATAGTCACATGTCCTAGCAATCAAGAAATGATGAAATAATATATATTAAGTCTACTTTCTTAGGCTAATCAAAGTAGTAAATTTCTCACATTTCTGGTGGTAAATTCAGATAAAAATTTACACCAAAGAAAGGCATTCTGGAAGAATAAATGAATGTCTACATGTGGATTCTGAGGGGATCAAAAATTTTGGTAATAAAATGCTCCAGATGCATATAAGAAAACATTTCATTCTGGAGAATATAACACTTAAGGGCTAATCACTGAGTCTATACCTACATTAGTCAGACCTGTAAGTGGGAAAAGGCTGTAATATATTTTAAATTTAAATTCATATACATAGAGAAGAAAGGGTTGAAAAAAACAGGAGCTAAAAGTAAATATTCAATAGAATGAAGAGTTACTATAAATCTAGGGAAGTCTAGATTATAAAATATCCACTTGTTTTGATTGATTTTATTTGATCATAGTCAATAACACATGTTTTAAATAGCCTCTTTTTCTAGATTTGAAGATGCACTGTAATTGTGATGATTGGTCAAATGTTTTCCTACCAACTGACTTCCACCTGGAGGAAATCCATATTTGTTTACCTTAGTAAGCTTTAAATCTGTTCCTTTAGGAAAAATGTATCCAGTCTTCATAAAGCTCTATTACATCCATTTCAAAACAAAGTTCTTATACCTACTCTGTTCCAGAAATCTCACTAAATTTGAAAAGGAACAAATATATTTAAAATACAGAAGAATTCAACTCTTTTATAGGTTTCTTAATCTTATTTCCAAGCTAATCTAGACTCTGAATTATAGATTATTCAAATTGATTTATTTTTTATGTAGCCATTAATATAAATATGTAGTTACATAATCATATCCACATACACATGCATGTTTTATAGACTTCCTGATTTAAATTAATATGGCATACATATGTAAATTTTAATAAATATTCTGGTAGAACATGCTTCTTAAATTGTTTCATGATTTTCCATCGATAATTTCTGGGTTATGTTTAAATTTTAGTTCCCAACACTTTACTTCAGATTGGTATCTACAGGTCTATTACAATACTTTAATAAATAATATTGCAATGGGCATTTTGTGCATACATGTTTTTGAACTAAACTAATTTTACTTTTTTCAGCATGGCTTGAGTATGCTGGTTATTTTGTTTTCCCCAAATTTCTCCTAAAATCCATTTGTTATCTTCTGGGTCTGGTGCTTATGAGAATCACTCTTACCAGCTTTATCTCTGGAAACCCTGGCTAGGTTTTCCAACAGAAGGTAGTGGCACTGGCAGATTGGCGGGGGGAAGAAGAGAGAAGGTAGTGGGCTTATTCTACTCTGCTTCCAGCCCCTAGACTGACTTCAGGTCTGACAGTGCCCACCATGGTGTGATCTCTCCTCCTCCTTCACACTTGGGTTCCATGAGCAATTCATCTCACCCTCCCTGTCCTAGAGGTGGGAATAGCTTCCAAGAGCTGCCGGCCTCTAAATGCTTCACCATGGTCTGGTGTTCAGCCTTGGCCACCACTCTGTAAATAGCACCTTTATCCGTCTCTTCTTGTTTACATCTTTTGGATGAACTGTTATATATATAGTCAATTTTCTCTTTAAAACTGAAATGCACCACTGGCTATGTATACAGAAAATTCATATTGCTATATAATTTTCTAACATTGGACTTCTTCTTTATAATTATTGTCAACATGATACACAAAATAGAATGTTGTACAGAGTTCTTTGATTGCTAATTAGGATAAAGATTAAGTGTGTATGTTTGAGATCAAATAACACTTCAGCAAAGTGTCTGAAAAAAAAATAGCTATGTTCAAATTTCAGCTCAAGCACAAACCAGTTATGTGGATTGAGGCAAGACTCGGTCTCCTTTTAAAACTTCTTTAAGTGTTAGCGTTTTATTATCATCTGTGGGGAAGAGATAATAATAATGTTTGAATAAAGTGATTTGATTAGACATGTATGGTCACTTCCAACTTTCAGCCTGCAATCTTAAATCTCTAGCAGTAGGAAAACAGAAACCCTGAAGAGTGTGATAATGCATGACTGATAAAGCAGAATCCACTCCATGTGTTGTTACTGAGTCCTTTGTATGAAAATTCTTTTTTCGTTCTTATTTTTTGCAAAGACCAATAAGTATCATGAAGTATGCTGTTTCTTTTTAATGCACTTTTATTGGTGCATTGTAATTATGCATTAAAATGAGGTTCACAGTGATATAGAATCATACATGCACATGTTATTCCTTTAATAATACACTTCATCAGATAATTATTCCTGTAATCCTAAATGAAGTACACTTAAGTTAACTTTTACTACGTGAAGAGTGAAATTCTGTTCGGGGCAAGCAACAGTTTTAATAAGAGAAGTGGAATTCTCTATCAATTCACATTTATTGATTGCTTTCCTGAGCTCCTTGGCTAGCAAATTTCATTTTGATATCCTTAGGTTATCAACGAAAGGATAGAAACACTATCTGAAATTAAGAACCTCAGTTCATCTATCCTATAGATCACATTATTTCTCTTAGCAGAGGGAGCTTCATAGGAGTTTAAGAGGCGAGGGGTCTTGTGGCATGCAGACGAAATGCAATATTTCTTGGAAGATGAGGAGTACGAACCTGAGATGTAGCTCATTTGTACTGGAGGTAATGGTGTGTGTACTGGAGGTAATGCTAGGGCCTTTGAGAGGTTCAATGAAGTGGAAAACGTAGATAGAGAGCTTACACATTTTCTGCAAATGTGTAAAATTTGCAATATGAGACTAAACTTGGAAAGAGCATCTAGTGAATAATGTGCTTGCTTTGCATATGGGAATGGTATAATTGACCCACCTTCAACAGGTCTTGTGTTCTCAGTTGTTAGGGTGACGGATGTACTCTGTTTATTTCGCCTGTCCTCCATGAACAAGAACATGGGTTTGGGAGACATCTGTGGCGGGTTAGGAGGGCAGCTAAAAGCTGTTGAGCAGAATGGAGCTCACAGGCTGCTGCACAAATTAAACTTATAAGTGCTGGACCTTCATTGCTCTGCCAAAACACTGAGCACCCAGATCTGGGCAAGAAAGAGAGCACTCTTAGAGAGATAAGTGATTTGGAGAGACTAAAGAATATTCCAAGAGAATGAGAAATTCACTTACAATCTTTCTCTGGCATTATTTGCAAGAATAATATATCAAAATAGCATAACATATTTCAAAAGGACATGTAGATGTTTAAACGTGTAGTCAAGCTTCAATGTTTGGTTACAACTGGATTTTAAAATGTTTGTTTTCTAACACTTTAATGGAGAATCTGTCATTGGAGCACAGTATCAAAGAAAAGCTACGAAATCCAACAAAACAATAAAGGAAGGAAAAGTAAAAAGTGAAGAGTTCTCTCGCAGGCTCTTCCTCAGGTGAGCAGAAGAGGAGGGCAAACAGAAGGAAGGTCCTGTGCTCAGTGGCTGCCCGCCAGCTTGGACAGATTTGGCTGGAGATCCATGACCCCCTAGCTCTCCCAGGAGAGTGTAAAGTTCTGTCCACTCATCCATTTGGATAATTAGCAAAAGATATTATTTCCCTGCTCCATCTGTTTGCATTTTTCCTAATAATTGGAACAGTGAATAATGTTCTGGAATCTTTCAGCTCTCTATCACCACGACTGAGCCCATCTTTGGGGGGGTGGGGAGTGGGGAGGCAGGGGCTAAAAATACTCAGGCACCTTAGTCCCCCTGTAGGAAGAGCACACAAAAGACCAGAAACCATCACTAGAATACAGAGTCACGTCAAGGCTCAGTAGGCGTGGTATTTAATAAGGCCAATGTGGCAGAGACCATCCTACTTTGATATTCACAGTCTAAGGTTCTTCCCAGACAGCTGTCTTGCAAATGCAGAGCATATCAACAATGATGCTTAGATAAAAGGAAAGTGTGAAACCGTGCACTCAATCAGAAATTGCCTTATATGAGCAGTTTGGGGTAAAATATGGTTTAAAAAATCTGTAGCTCACATGGAAGCACAAAAGACTCTGAATAGTCAGCAGGATCTTGGGGAAAAGAACAAAACTGGAGGCATCGCAATATTAAATTTCCAGATACACTGCAGAGCCTTACTTGTAACCAAACGGGCATGGGACTGGGATACAAAGAGACACACAGGAAAATGGAATGGAATACAGGTGCCACAAAAAACCAATCTATCTGTAACCAACTGATTTTTCACAAAGGCACCAAAAGTATGTACTGAAGAAAGGACAGCCTGCGATGGTACTAGGAAAACTGGGTATCCACATGCTGAAGATGGAAACTGGATCCTCTAACTCTCACTCTGTACAAAATCCAACTTACATGGACCAAATGCCTAAAGGTGATACATGAAATGTAATACAAGAAAACATAGGGGAAACTTTTCAAGACATTGATACAGGCAATTATTTTTTATATCACCTGGTAAAGCATAGGAAACAAAAGCAAACACACGTAAATCAGATCATAGCAAACTCAAAATCATCTGCACAGCAAAGGAACCAGTGAAGAGAGTGAAGATACAACCTACAGAATGGGAGAAAATACTCGCCAATTTCTCCAACAATGGATTCACATCCAGAATATATAAGGAGCTCAAGACACTTAACAGTAAAATGTGTAATCCAATTTAAAAAATAAGCAAATGATCTGAATGGACAATTTGCAAAATAATAAATACCATGACCAACAAATATGGAAAAATATTCTCAATATCATTAGCCATCAGGGGAATGCAAATAAAATAGAGAAGATAGCATTTCACCCCAGTTAGAATGGCTATGATTAAAAATCAAACAACAACAAAAAAAGCCAGCGAGAATGTAGAGGAAAAGGAACTCTCATATGCTATTGTCTGGAATGTAACTGAATACAGACAATAAGGAGAAGAGTATAGAGGTTCTTCAAAAAACTAAAAATAGATCTATCATATGACCCAGATTTCCCACTTCTGGATAGATATTCCAAGGAAATGAGATCAGTATACCACAATGATGCCCGGACACCTATGTTTGTTGTGGCGACCTTCATAACACCTAGGTGTCTATCAATGTATGAATGTATAAAAATCATGAAATACGTATGCAGTAAGAATATTATTCAGCCTTAAAGGAAAAAGAAATTTTGTCATTTACATCAAAATGGATGGAACTGGAGGACATTAGATCAAGTTAAAAAAAGCCAGACACAGAAAGACACACTCCACATAGTCTCTCTCATAGGTAGAAAAAAAAAAAAAGAAGAAAGAGAAAAGAAAAAAAAAAAAAAGTTGACCTGCATGTAGAAAAGGGGCAAGAGAGTATCAATAAAGAGAGATTATATGTGATCAGCACATGCTATCAGCATGTACTCAACTATCACACTGAAGCTCATTAATAGATACAACTGATATGTGTTGATTGACACTTTTAAAATTCCAGTTAAAAATATATTTTACCTAGTAAATAATCATAAGGCTGTCCTCTTACAGATACAATTTGTGAAGTACTCCAGACAGGAATCCTGTCCCAGCCTTGGCTCTGAATGGCACCCAGTGCGGCGCCATGCAGGACGGTGCCCTCAATTCAGCCCAGTCGATGGCTGAATGTAAGTGTTTCCAACCAATGAAGAACAGGATGAATAGGAGCAAGGAGAATGCAGGTTGTCATTTTGAAATGAGTGTTAAATTACTTTTGCAATTCTTGGACCCTCCTCACATTTTTCCTCCCCACAGGAGTAGCAGATGAGCTGAATTTCAATAGCAGAAATGCTAAAAATCTGCCTCAGCATGCATGCTTTCAACGTGTTTTATTGAGTATCTACCATGTGCCAGTGCAGGGGACGCCTGATTAACTCCATGTCTTCAAGACAACCACCATGCTTCTGAGGAGTCAAGTGCCTAAATGTATTGATACATTCAAAAGTAAGTAAGTGCTAATTAGTCTTTGCCACTCGTTTCTATGACACTTAAAAGATTTTATCGTTAATAAATTATGAGAGGAAAACTAAATTTACTCTACAGAAGATACATAGTTTCACAGAAAAATCATCTTACTGAAGTTACATGTTTTTTTTTTTCTTCAAAGTGCTGGTAAATTATAAAACTGGGAAAAGAACTTAGAGTTCAAATATGTTGTCAAATGTTTTTTTCTGCCATTCTTTTTTACTTCCTGTGACATAAGACTGGTGCTACCATTTACTTCAAAAGATGAACAATTTTACATTATAAAAGGATTCCCTTAAACATTGCTTTCATGTTGTGGTTAAGATATGATAGGATTAAGAATAGACACATCTGTGTATTGCAATGCAAAGTTTTCCTGTGTTTATAACACAGAAAGGAAATCAAGCATGATGCATATATTTCATAGATCAATTTTATTTATTTATATATTTATTTTTTGTTTGCGTTACTGGGGATTGTACCCAGGAGCATTCTACCTTCTAGCTACACCCCCCAGTCCTATTTTTTAGGCTTTATTTGGAAACAGGGTCTCAGTAAGTTGCAGAGGGCCTCACTAAGTAGCTGAGGGTGGCCTTGAACCTGGGATCCTCCAGTTTCAGCCTCTTAAGTACTGGGATTACAAGCATGCGCCACCACTCCCGGCCTCATAGATCAATTTAAGTACTCTATTTATATAATCTTTAATAAACTTATATAATCTTTATAACTTTAATCTTATATCATCTTTAAAACTTTATATAATCTTTAATAAACTTGATTTATTAAAAGGAAAAAAAGTTATTTTCAGATTTGTATTTTGACTTTGGGCTCCTTTTAAAACAGTGCAGGCCAAGTAAGCATGACAAACTACAGAACAAGCCCATTTAGGGGATAGGATAGCCTAGGTGTTCGTCAACAGATAAAGAAATAAAGAAGATGTATATATAATACATACACACACACACACACACACACACACACACACACACACTGGAATTTTACTCAACCATTGAGAAGAACAAATTTATGTCATTTGCAGGAAAACCATGGAACTAGAGAATAATATGCTAAGTTAGAAAGTTAGATCAGCTGGTCACAGAAAGTGAGGAGTCCTATGTTTACTCTCATATGTGAAAGTTAGAGAAATTGAGGAACCAAAAAAAAAACTTCAGATAAATGAAGAGAGATACCAGTAAAATAATGGAAGTGGATTTGGGGAAGAAGGTGGTAAGAGAAAAGGGAGGTCTGATGAGGAAAACAGTTCAAACAATCCTATCTATCTTCATGAAGCTCTCAATACCGATTCCAATATTATGAAAGGGGAGAGGAAAAGGGACCAGGGTGAGATCCAGATGCAAACTCATCGGGTGCTCTGTGTGTGTGTGTGTGTGTGTGTGTGTGTGTGTGTGTGTGTGTGTGTGTGTGTTTCTATTACACTAAACCCTAGTGTGCTGCATGGTTACACTGCACCAATAAAAGTATATTTAAAAAATAAAGCCATCAAAGGCACAAAGTTAAAGTGTAACATATTTTCTAAGATGAACAAAGTTTAAATATTTTATAAGTGATCCATTTGTTCATTAAGTTATTCGGATTTTTCTTTTTCTCCTGAACATCTCCGTTTTACAAAAGGCCTTAACAACGAGGTCACTACATTCTTGACATATACTGTACGTCATTGTAAAATAAATGATAGCTTTGCACTCTGAGTGCTAGACTGATGTCACTCCTTTTGGCTGCTTTTATGCACATTAGGCAATAAAGTTAGAGTAGGTTTAAAAAGCTCAATGATTTTTACAAAAATCAAATTTTCCAACACTTCAGTTTGTATGAAGAAGCTGAAAAGTTTAAGAAAGTGGCCAATCGCCTGGAGTTATCCCAGGAGCCTGGCTCTTGTGGGCCTCTCACATTTCATCCACTCTGTGCTGGTAGATGAGTGACAGCCCCTTCCGCACTGAACGCCTTGCATGGCAGCACTGGTGGTTTCCCAGCAAGGTTGCTTTCAGGGTGACATCACAACGACACAGAATGAGGAGGGGCAAAGAGATGTGCTGTGGCTCACTATGTTACTTTAATTAGACCATACTGATGAAACCAACATAAATAACCTCAAGAGTGCAGATAGTAATAAAACACATCGCGACTCGGAGTTTTAAATATTTACCCTTAATTTTTTTTCCAATTTGTTGGATTGTAAATTCATATAATTTAACATGGATCATGGCTGTGTTTAACAACTGACTTATGACTGTCTTAACGCTTGGGTCAATTGGCTCTTGCAAACCAGTTCCCTGACACCATTGGACCACAGAAAAAATATGTGGGCTGAAAATATGTCCAATATGGCCCTTCTCAGCTTTATTTTAATACTGATACTTACTGAACATGTTATAATGATAGTATAAATGATAAAATTCTACATGTTTAAAGTTTTTATTTTTTATCATTGCAGAAAGCTCTAGAAAAAAAATAGTCACTTAAAGTCTGCCCTTTAAAAAAATATTCAGTTCATGTTCCTTACTTCTGGCTTTCTGGAGAATTCCCACACAGTTTCATCCAGATAAGCATTCATTTGCTAAGATTCATTCCTAGACTTTCTCATGTGAAAAACTTTTGGCAGAGAAGGATAACACTTATACCATAGAATCAACATCATATTAGAATGTGCAGGAGAACCAAATGATATTCAATAGTAAGTATGTAGCATATCGCTATTAATGTCATTAACTATGCATTGATGCTATTTTGTTTTAATAACTATGTTATTTTCCAGATTCTATTTTGTTGCAATTGTTTTGTGCTGAATGAAAACACTTATCATATGGGTTGATGTTTGATTTATGTGGCTAAAAAGCGGGTACTAGGTAAACTATGAAGGGTGTATGGGATTGTATGCACCATAGCTAGTACCAGAACAGAAATAGAATGATTAAAAAGGCCCTTAGCAGAATGGACCCTTGCAAAAGCAGAAGCCATCCTTGAATCTCAGGACTCAAATACAGGTTCAAAAAATGAATTTCATTCAGGAGTGTAGGGAAAGTGTTAACATACAGGTCTACACTTCAGGGTAACTTGTAGTCTTGAAAACTCTGGGAGAAGACATAATAACCCTTTAAAATCCTTTACAATCCTGCAACTCTAATTTCACTTTATCGATGCTGGGATGATGATTGCTGTCTGGGGAGGTGGCCCTGATGTGCCAGATGGTGGAATGAAACTCCACAGCCATGACCAGCATTATCAAAAAGCTGTCTGGCCCCTCTCCTGAGATCTGATGGGTGCCCAGCATCCCGGAAAATCCTAACACAGTAGTTCTTTGGTCTGTTGTCGTGCTTTAATTTCCAAAATTGGAGATTCTTTGGGCTTGGAAAAGTAGCCTGAAAAAGAGGCAGTGTCTTTGGGGAAGGGTAGAAAAGGAAAAGAGAAAACTGCTTTGGCTTTTCTCAACTAATGGCAGAATGGAACTTTCTAAAACAAAGGAGACAAGAGGCTGCAGCCCCCTACCCTCACCCCTGCCTCATGCAGGATGCTGGGTAGAAACTAGATAAATAGAGCACCAGGGAGGATGCATTTGAAGTAGCTCCAAGATTAGGTGAGGGTCATAAATGGAAAGGAGGATCAGAAGGACGGTCTCTCAAAAGGGACAGTCTTCTTTACAGAAAAAGCTTTGATTAATTTTGCCTTAACCAAATAGATTTTATATTAATTTGTTTAATGGAGTCCTTTTTAATCATATTTCCCTTATTGAAATCATAAAATATATGCCAGAAACATTTTGACCAATGTGTCAAACAACACACATAGATACACACGAAGACACATGTACAAACACTTTCATTTTTCTATTATGCAATGCAGTGAGTAGTTTACAAAAATTCTAGAACAGATTAATAATAAAAAATCAGAGCATTACAGTGAGTATCCACTAGGTGGCGAGTGTGCTATGTAATGTCCAGCTCACCTAGCTAAGGTGGATCTATTTCATCCTGTTCATCCAGGGAATGAGCATATCAGATTGTTTTGTGGCCAAACAGATGTTTGAAATAGACTTTAGAAGCCAGAGAAGAGTTTCCAATGATTAGAGATTAACTTGCTTTGTGAGTTAGAAGCCTTCCCCAAACACAGAGCAGAAGGCAGGGTTACTTATTAGATCATCAGGTGTTTTAATACCACTGGTTACTGCTAACCAGCTTTTCATCTGAATTCTATTTCACTTATTCTCCTGATACTCTGCAATTTGGAGTGAAGAGCTCCACCCTGGACTCCGCTTTCTTTCTTGTAATTTTCCTAGGCACTAAGGATCGTTAATCAACCAAATAGACCTGAGATCCTCTTCCCTGGGCACTTTCCAAGGCTTTGTTCTCTCTTTATGGTCCTCTTATGTGGAGTACCACATTTCAAGTATTACACACAGAGGATTAATAATTGCAGGGTTGGAAGATAAGATCAGCTGATACGAGTATGTGCATCGCCAAAGTTACGGTACAATGAGGCTTCTGCCTTAGAAAACCTCTCATTTATGAACCTGTTTAGGGCGAGTAATTTGTACTAATTCAATGAGCCAGTTAGAAAAAAGTTGAACAGTCATCTTCAGACTTTCTTAAGTGCATCTCCTTCCAACTTGACTCAGTGAATAAGAATCGTTTTTTTTTTCTTCCCAACATATAATGAACTCTAGTCATTGATCTTTAATTTCATAATTTTTAGACCAATACCTAACTTTTCCACATATTTCAGATATACAGGATGATGTGCTGATTCATGTACACTTTGGGTAGGGATCAATTAAGGGCAACTAGCACTCCTAGCATCTTAAACTGTTATTATTTCTTGATGATGAGGACATTCAAATCCCTCTCTTCTAACTACTTTGAGATGTGTAGTGCATTCAGTCTTTCATTTTTCTCTACCACTTTATTGTTATTCACTAATAAAAATTACAAGAGCAACATGATCCTGCCTTACCAATTCTGTAACGTTCTTTCAAACATCTTTCAAATAATTATAGCATTTATCTTGAATGTGATTGTTCACGGTTCTTTTTCTAAAATTCCTAAGATTTTGCACATTGTGATTTCTGATTAACTATAATTTAGGCAAAACACTTGAGAGAAGTCAAAACATAAAGAAGAAAGATCACTAGGACAATCAAGGTAGGAAAATAACCATAATCTAATTTAATTTAAATTATTACATTGAAATTATGCCTATGTGCATTTCATGACAATGAACAAACATAAAGGGGTATCTTTCGTCATGTCAGTTCCCCTAAAAGGCCAGTTATTTCATGTACATACTCTAATTTCCCTGCCAGCTATTTATTTATTTATTTATTTATTTATTTATTTATTTATTTATTTATTTATTTTGCGGAACTGGGGATTAAATCCTGGGATAGTCTACCTTTGAGTACAGCTCCAGCCATAGTTTTTATTCTTTATTTTGAAACAGGGTCTCACTAAGTTGCAGAGAGCCTCACTAAATAGCTGAGGCTGGCAGGGAACCTGTGCTCCTCCTGTTTCAGCCTCCAAAGCACTGGGATTATAAGTGAGCACCACCATGCCCAGCTACTTATTTTTATTTATTTATTTATTTATTTATTTATTTATTTATTTATTTATTTATTTATTTATTTATTTATTGTGGTACAAGGGGTTGAACTCAAATTCACCCTTAGCCCTTTTTGGTTTTTGTTTGTTTGTTTGTTTGCGGTACTGGGGATTGAACTCAGGGGCATTCTACCACCGAGCTATACCCCCAGCCCTATTTTTTATTCTTTATTTTGAAACAGGGTCTCACTAAGTTGCGGAGTGCCTCACTATGTAGCTGAGGCTGACTGCGAACCCGGATCCTCCAGTCTCAGCCTCCCAAATGCTGGGATTACAAGCTGTGCGCCACCACATCCAGCTCCTTTTTGTTTTATGTTTTGTTTTGCAACAGGGTCTCACTTGGTTGCTGAGAGTCTCACTACTTGCTGAGGCTGTCCTTGAACCTTTGATCCTCCCATCTCAGCCTCCCAAGTACAGGGATTAAAGGTGTGCGCCACTATGCCCAGCCCCTGCCTTCCTTTTGATAGTGTCTACCTCCATTTCCTTGGGGGTCTTGATTGTCTAATGAAAATGGTGTGATAAACCGCATTAATGTATTAATGACTCATAAGCTCCTACACTTCCTCCACAGGACTTACTTAGGAATAAGGAAATGCCTTAGGAGGGATTTTTGGTGGTAGTATTTTAGGAAGTCATCAGATCATTCATTCACATCCTCGCATCAGTGATGCTCTTGGTGCCAGTTCACCATGAGTCGTGCCCTTTTGGAGATTTCCAGCAATATGAAGCCTAGATTCATGCATCTAAGAGAAAGCCAGACAAAATCCAGGCTCCACCATTTACTAGGGAAGATGAAAAATCTACCTGTCCAAAGGATAAACAAAGAAAACAGATGGAAACTTCTTGCATTAAAAAAAAAAAAAAAATCCCTTAATCTCTCAAGCTCTGCCTTCTGGTTTGTTGGAAGGAAGGTACTGGGGTATAATAACACTTAACACACAGAGATGGTGGATGGCATGGCCTTAAGTGAAATAAAACATTTCCCAAGATCTTGCCCGACCTGGAGTGAGTTCCTTCTCCAAGTTGCATGAGCAGTTTCTGCTGCGTTGAGGGAAGGTGGGTCACATGGTATACTCAGAGGCAGCCTTGATCAGCATTGTAATTTAGGTTTAACAAAATTTTCAAGGAAAGTAAAAATTAAAGGATGCATTTTTTTAAGTTACTCATACTGCATGAACATAATTTCTATGGTTTTTTAATGCAAAGGAAGAGCAAAGACACTTAGTATTAGAAAGAGATTTCTAAGATTATTGAGACATTTAGAGAAAATATTTTTTCTATATTCCTCTTCTTAATCTTTTAAGAATTCTCTAAACATATAAAAATTAATATGAAGAAAATATAATTTATTTCATGTTACTTGCATAGTTGGAAAATACAGAAGATGTCTAATATTTATCATTGTAAAATCAGAAAATGTTTTTATTGTGGTAGGAGATAAATTTTAAAGTTTCACAACAATCTAAGTAATATTGATTATGATTTGAAGCTAGACCACTGTTTTTGTAATACATGTTATAGTAAAAAATATTTTGTAAATAATAATATAGATGATAAAATACACATCTACAAATATTCTATATGATAATCTGGATTCTATTTAGTTAATAAATAAATAATCTAAATAAATAAATCATCACATTAAATAATTGTGCATTGTAAAATGCTGTAGATTTATCCAGATTTTTTTTTAGCAGCGCATAACAACTTCCTGCTTAATAAATGCTACTTACAATGTAATAAAATGCCATATTTTGTTTCTAAGTTGAAGTTTATCAAGCCATAATTCTTCAGATTTTGGTAACAGTTCACTTATTTATGAAAATCACACTTGGTAAAATATTATAAAAACATAATAATTATTATAAAAGCATTATTAAAAATGTAGTTCAAATATCTATACAATTTTCTGTGGCTTATTGAACTTGTTCGTGAAAAATTTCTGATTGGTATAAAGAAATGGTATCTGGTATACAGGTCCAGAATTGAAATTTTGAAATGTTCTGGTTTGCCTACCTGGTTCATTGGCTTCTGTGTTTGTTTTCTGGGATCATTTAAGCATGTGCTTATCTTTCTGTTTCTTACTAATGACACGAGCATCATGTGTCACACGATCATGACAAATTACGTGCATTGCTGTAATCTGTCTGTATACCCACCTGATAGGGCAAAAGATAAACGGAACCCCAGCATCTCTGATAAAAATCATTGCTGTGTACAGAAATGCCTTCCAAGACACACAGGGTCAGCACAACCTGAATTTACATGGAATTTTTTGTAGATGATGCTGTTGGCCGGGAAGCAGAGGCTCAAACGCCAGTATTGACAGTAGAGTGAAGTCCAGATGGTAGACCAGGGAAGTTCTCATCCTGGTTGTCTTTCCATCTCATTTTCAATCTCCCCAAAGCTGCCTGCTCTTCCCTTTCCACTAGATTCTGTGAATCTCCCATGTAACCCATGAGCGCATTTCTGTTTTTACCTCAGTTAATCTAAATGCATTTCTATTTGATGCAAATTAAGTAGATTTCTTATAACTTTGTATCCACATGTAATATTTCTTAGAAATATATTGTAGCATTAGAAGCCTACAGTAAGTTGGGCATTGTGGTGCACGACTGTGATCCCAGTATTTAGGAGGCTGAGACAAGAGGAGTGTAGATACAAGGCCAGACTCAGGAATTCATCAAGATCCTCAGCTATTTAGCAAGACCCAGTTAAAGAAAAAATAAATAAAAGGACTGAGAGTGTTGTTCGGAGGTAGAAAATCTTGAGTTCAATCTCAAGTACAAACAAAAACAAAATAAACAAACAAAAAAACCCACATACTATCTCCCAAATGAACCATTTTAAAAAGCAAACTTCAGTAGGTTTATGATAAGTCAAATCACTTATGCTATATGATTAAAGTACTCAAAGTCTTCTTGGACATGAAAATTCTACAGATACAACTCATCCCTTTTTTTCTCAATTATATACTATGAAAAGTAGAATACCACTAATGAAAAATGAAACTTACTTAAAGGTATAAGTTGTTTCAGATCTTTCTGTGGATTATCTACTTATTTTTTTAATAATAAACACACATTTGCTTGTATTGAATGCATATGAGTAAATATTTATGAATGATTGATGCTTTATTTAACATTTTTTAGAGATTGCTGGGATTAGGGGCATTCTACATCTGAACTACACCCTCAGGCCTATTTTATTTTTATTTTGAAACAATATCTCACTAAATTGCTGAGGCTAACCAAAAACCTGGGACCTTCCTGTCTGACCATGCCTGGATTTCTTTGACTTTTTAAATGAAAGAGGTAGTACTGATCTTATTGAATATTGAGTTTTATGTCTGAATATTGCTATGGGTTAGGGAAAAGATCAGAATTATCATTAAATAATTTTTGCATGCCTCTTAGATGAGACACGAGTTCATTTTCACTTAGTTGGTATAACCAATAATTTTGGAATCAAAGTGAAGGAGCTATTAAAAATACTAAGAAAGCTAAGCACCAAATTTGGTTATATTGCAGATAGGAAGAATCTGTAAATCCTGGGGATACAATATATATAAAAATCCTGTTCTATTATGAAACATATTTTTCTGTAGATTCTCATATTTTCTCAGTCAAATTAGCTTCAGAAATTTGTAAAGTTGGCTTTGCTTCCTGGCTCTTAGGATGAACATTACAGTTTTCATTTACCACATTACTTTCAGAGACAATTTTCTTCCACATGAATTTGGGAAAATAGGTTGCTATATGTAAGCCTAAAATAAATAAGAAAATATGTTAATGTGAAATGGTAGATGGAGGGCTGAAGCTATATATAATTGCCATTTTTGTCAGGTTAAAAAAAAATTACCAGGTCGGGCGTGGTGGCGCACTCTTGTAATCCCACCATTTGGGAGGCTGAGACTGGAGGATCCCTGTTCGCAGCCAGCCTCAGCTACCTAATGAGGCACTCCACAACTGTTGAGACCCTGTTTCAAAATAAAGAATAAAAAATAGGACTGGGGGTATAGCTCGGAGGTAGAATGCCCTGAGTTCAATCCCCAGTACCAAAAAAAAAAAAAAAATTACCCACAAAATCTACATCCCTGTAATCTAGATGTATATCTATCTGACATAGCAAAAGATAAGCCAAATAAAATCCCAGTATATGTGGTAAAAACCTTTGCCATTTATAGAAATGCTTCTAAAGACACAGATGAATCAATACAAACTGAATTTGCATGGAATTATTCTTGTACAATGCAATTTGGCCTGTACAAGAGAGGTTAAAAATGGCAAGGTCATACAGTGTGTGTGTATATATATTATATAGTACACACATACACATATATACACACACGCACACACATACATATAAATATATAAAACATCTGATACAGAGAAATCTTGGAAATGAATTTAAGAAAATAGATGTTTGAGAAACCAAAGCATCAATGGTTTAGAATTTTTTTAAAGATATATTTTAACTTTATAGATACATCTCATACTTTTTTTTTCTTTTATTTTTTTGGGTGTGGTACTATTGATTGAACTCAGGTTCAATCCTCCTAGCTATTTTAGTCTCCCTAAGTTGCTGAGGCTGTCCTCAAAATTGTGATCTCCTTGTCTCAGCCTCCCAAATACTGGGATTACAGGTGTGCACCACCACACCTGGTTTATCGCATACTTTTTAAAAGTATATATGTTAGTCAAGGTGATTGAGAATTTTCTGCTGCTCCTTATTTACTATTCTAAAGGCTTCTTTCTGCTATTTGCTAATCTGCTATTAGAAACAATGTTCCCAAGTTATAACAGATAGTAACACTTTGCCTGTGTTTTTATCATATTTTACAGAATATAATTTATTTTATTAAAAAATAAATTCAAGCTGGGTCCAGTGGTCGCACCTGTAATTCTAGTGCTTGGGAGGCTGAGATAGGAGGATTGTAAGTTCAAAGCCAGCCTCAGCAACTAAGTGAGACCCTGTTTGAAAACAACAAAAATAAACTAATTAATAAAACAGGGCAGGGGAGGGAATGTAGCTTAGAGTTAGAACACCACTGGGTTCAATCCCCCAATACCACACAGACAAGCACACAGACACACACACAAAAGTGCAATGTTGCTAGTAATGATTCATAGATATACTTTTCATCTATATTTGACAGCATTTGACAGGTGCTAATAGATGATTCATAGATACACTCTTCATCTATATTTGACAGGTGCTTTTTTTTTATTAAGTTCTGCCAAACTACTTAAGAAACTTACAGCATTTCAGCAGGATATTATTACAGAGAAGCTACATCTGGTATAAATGATTATTAGCAGTTGGTAGGATTACATAATTAATTCAGTGGATCATACTTTTCAATATTAATTATCTGTGGCATGGTTTTTCGGATCTACCCTCATTAATCACAGGCCTTAGGCCAGTATGCTAATTTGAAGTCTATGTAAGAATTAGTAAATATTTGTTCCTTGGTAATACAGTGTGATAAGACAATGAACTGGATTATATCATGTCCGAGAAACATTTTTATAGGATACATATTAGATTACTGTGGCCTCTGCAAAAGTCATTACTCCCTAAAGTATATAATAGCCCAATGGTTTGGCTTAAGTAAATAAGGTTGTTCGTGTGAGTTTTTTGTGTGTGTTTTCTTTCCTGCTATCTGTTTAAAATCCAACAATGTTATTCAATCTGTTCCCAATGAGTCAACAATTCGAAATATGAAATATAATGAACTGCATATGAGCCAGGATCTTGGTTAAGGGAGAATCACTCTCTTAATTACAAGGAAAACATCCTTCCCTCTACAGCTGACTGTTGTGTGTGATAAACTGGCACATTCCCTGGGAGTTACTGCAGATTATATCCCAGGTAGTGGTTCTTAGTACAGAGACTGAAAGGACAGTCTTCATGAGTATCTTCTCACATTGTTTTGAAAGAATGCCTCTCCAGAACTCGTCTTCATTTCTACCTCATACTACACATAATCTTCCTTTTTCTCCAACCTTGAAGCTCTTTCCTGGTAGCGTTGGTCACAGTTAGGAAAACTAAACTGTGCTAGTGAACAGGAGTAGGTTATTGTACCATCCCAAGACAATTAATTTGCATATTAATCATGTTGTCACTCAAAAAAGTGATTCCGGTGGAGAAGACTTGCAGTTGGAAATTAGGATATTTTTAAATAAATTAGTCTGTCTATGCTTTTATATCATGTTGATCCTGGGTTGCTCTTTTTTGTTTTTTAATTCACTAGGTTTCAGCTTAATTTCTTAAATTATTGAATCTTATTTCATTATACATTCATATTTCTCTTTTCGTTTCTGATTTTATTTTCATATCTAAGTCTTATTTCTCTTATTTTATTTACATAAATTGCCACTGACCTTTTGTTTTGTTTTCGTGTACCCCTAATAGTGATTACAAAGCTCAAAGTAGAGATATCCTGGAGTGCTTATTAGTCTTTGATTTTCTAACCCTTGAGCATTCTTTTTTAAAATTTAGGTTCAGATAATATTTGCAAAATTGAGCTGTCCCTCTTTGATTTATAAATCTTAATTATCCCAACTAATGATAACAAAAATGACCAGATTTGTCAAATCTTTTTGTTCACTCTTGTTCACATTTCCAATTCTTTCTACTTTGTTTCTTGCTATTTTTAACCTCCTCTTTTATGTGTCACAATCAATCTTCCATTTGGGAATCAAGGAAACCTGTGTTTTTTCCTGGCTACTTGGTGGCTTTGGAAAAGTTATTTAACCTTTGCAAGCTTCGGTTTTTCATCTGGAAAATATGGGGTATAACTTCAACCTCACAGATGGTATTTCAATCAACAGTCTCACTGCCGTGACCCCAAAAACCTAACCACACAACTTGAAGAAAGGAAGATTTATTTACTCAAGCTCTGGAGGTTTCAGGTGTTCCGTCCATGTCACACCAGATTATATTGCCTCAGCTCAAAGCATGGTGGCAGGAAGCAGAAAGAGGGAGAAAGCCTGGGCTCTTATATCATGAAGCCGGGAAGTCAGAGAGAGAGAGAGAGAGAGAGAGAGAGAGAGAGAAAGAGAGACAGAGAGAGACAGAGAGAGAGACAGAGAGAGAGACAGAGAGAGGAAGAGGAGAGGCCATATATAATCCCCAAGGCCACATCCCCCAGGGCCCCTCCTTAACAATTAGTCCCACCTCCAACATGGCTATGTCCTTTCTGTTAGATCTTAATCCAAACCATTACAGGTGGGTTGTACCAAGTCTATACATGAAGATACACAATTTTTTATCACATGGTGAATGGGGAAAGTTTATTTTCCTCTTTCCTTGCAGTGGTCGTTGGTATTCCTGGCGTTTGATAAACAGAACGACCTGGGCTTCCTCATCAAAGCATGGCTTAGTGAAGATTCGTTTCAGTTTAACTACCATCTGGAACAGGGCTCCCACCCTCCTGCTACAGATGATCCATTTTATAAACCCAGATCCATCTACAACAAAGCCCTTTCTAGTGTTTCTGCTTTCAGTTTTGTTCCCCTACATGTATTTCTCTACATGGTTGAAATGTATTCAAAATAAAAAAGAAGATCCTTTTGGGGGGGGAGGAAAGGAAAAAGAAATATATTGTTTGAAACTAGTGAATTTAAGTGGTCAGGAACAAGACTTGGATCACTCTCCCCCCAACACACACACACAAAAGGAGTTGAGTCCCTTTTAAGAGTTAGCTCATCAGGGTGATGCTGTTGTCTTATCAAAAGGGACACAGTCAAGTCATCCTTCAGCTGCTTCTTCCTTGACCCACAGTCCCAGGTCTTCACCTCTTTGTTCAGAAAGGGATAACATCCTGTTATTTGTTAACAGTGTCCTGAAGTTGGTATTACTTATGAACTTAGCAAAGATGAAAAGTTTACCAACATCCAGTATGTTGAGGCAATGAAAATACTGGCTTAACCCATGGGTCTACATTTATTTGCTTGCTTTATAATTCCCTCTGACCTGGACCCTTCTATCCCTCCAACCCTGATCTCCCAAATTCTCCATAATGATATTTGTTATGGTTCTCTAAAAAGATATCCTCATGAGTCTTCACCTGTTTTTCTCCTGTTAGGATTATCTTTTCTCTTTCAATTTTTTAACACTTTTGTCCTTTGCTGTTCCTTGCCTTAAATATTCCCCCTGGAAAAGCCCACTGTCTTCTACCTGCTGTTATATGAGCCTGACATCTCCTCACACAGCACCTCTGGCCCCCAGTTATCATATGCATATTGTCATTGCCTGCTCCATGTTAACACCCTACAATGAGAATTCAGGAGGTCCTAATAAATATATAATTTGCTTGGTAAATGTTAATATTTTAATATTTTCATCAACACTACTTGATTATTCATAGACCAGTAGGCTGGTCACAAAGACCTCAGTAGATTGTCTGAATATTAGCTGGGTCAGCACAGTTTCCAGTCCACAGACCTTTTCTCTCCTGTAACTAAAATATGCTTTCCTAAAATAATAATATGTTTAACTAAGCATCATAACTATAACCATGTTTGGTTAAACATTTAAACATAAACATTTATAAATGTTTATGTTTAAATGTTTAACCAAACATCACATTTCTATCTATCTATCTAGCTAGCTATCATTTATTTGTTGTACTGGGGATTTGTTTTTTTGTTTGTTTGTTTTGGTTTTTTTTTTGCGGTACTGGAGATTGAACTCAGGGGCATTTTACCTCCGAGCTATACCCCCAGCCCTATTTTTTATTCTTTATTTTGAAACCGGGTCTCGCTAAGTTGTGGAGTGCCTCACTAGGTAGCTGAGGCTGGCCGCGAACCCAGATCCTTCGGTCTCAGCCTCCCGAATGCTGGGATTACCAGCGTGTGCCACCACGCCCGGCTTGTACTGGGGATTGAACCTTGGACCCTTCTACTTCTGAGCTACAACCCCATTCCTTGTATCTTTATTTCTGAGACAAGGTCTTGCTAGGTTTCTGAAAGCCTCACTAAGTTGCCGAGGCTGACTGTGAACCTGCAATCCTCCTGTCTCAGCATCCCAAGGGCTGGGATTACAGACGTGGAACAAACATATTTCATAGGTGACATGAAGATACAAGCAAGGTTGAAACACATGGCTTTACAAGGTCATGTGTGAACATCAACTGATATTTTTCAAACTACCACATAGTTTAGTTGAGATTTTTCAAGCTTATAAGTTAGTTTTGCAGTGACCATTGAGAACAGGGTATCTGTAGTAAATAAGGGTTTAATGGTTATAATAATAGGTGAGGGAATAGAGGGAAGGAAGGAGAGAGCAGCAACTGAGATGTATTAGGTCTGTTATAGATGAGGAAGTTAGAGTCAGATGATATACAAAAACGTAGCACCATTCCAATGACAAAATTACACTTACACTGTTTCTTAACATTAAAAGAGAAGCTGTTACTCTGAGAACATTAGAATTGCGCCACAAAATAATACAATCTCTTGAGAATTTTAAAATTTTTCTGATGTGAAAGTGTCAACAGACAAGCCAAGTGACATTTGTTTGTATTTTTACAAGATAGAATTCTTGCTGTAGACGAAGGTTGGACAATCGTCCCTCAAATCTCTTAAATTCTGAGATTAATGAGTCCAGAGATATGGGATGGCACTACAATCAGTTTGCTGTGGTCACAAATGTTATACAAGCAGAATCCCATTTCAGGCTCATAAAAGTTTTACATTCCTTGTAATGAAGATCTACTTGATAGCATTAACTCTACTCTGTGCAGGAAAAAAAAAAAGGACAACTGACCAGAAGATAGGTTACTATAGACGAAGTGTACATTTTATATGAAAAAATAAATTGGAACAAGTTAGAAGTATCCATGTTTGCAACAAAATATGCTCTAAATTAGTATGTACCCATTTTACGGTACAACTTAATCGTCTTTCTTTTTATTGTAATAATTGGTGCATTGTAAGCATACATCTTTGTTAGGTACAAGCTGATAATGGCATATGTGCACACATTTCTCATTTAACCCCTTTCCCAGTTCCCACCCTGCTCCCTCGCCCTCCCTCCTTCTCAAGTTCAGTTTAGTGAATGACCTTGATATAATTGTGTAAGTACATCGTGTGCATTAGGGTGCCCCCGCCCCCGTCCATCCCCTTCGGTTAAGTCAACTTCTTTGCTTATTGAGGGTCTCTCCTTTTTCATCTGGAGACCCTCTTATGCCCCATCTTCTTCCTAGCATCCATATATTAGGGAGAACATAGGCTTTTTTACTCTTTGTGACTGGCTAATCTCACTTAACATAATGTTTTCCAGTTGCATCCATTTCCCTGCAAATAACATGATTTTGTTCTTCTTTATGGCTGAGTAAAATTCCATTGTGTACATATCCCAAAGTTTTGTAATCCATTCATCTGTCGATGGACATCTTGGCTGCTTCCATAGTTTGGCGATTATGAATTGTGAAGCTATAAACATAGATACACATGTGTCAGTCTGATAGTTTGGTTTCCAATCCTTTGGGTAAATACCCAGAAGTGGTATTGCTGGATCCTATGGTAGGTTCATTCCCATTCGTCTGAGGATCCTCCATACAAAGTGGTTGCACTAGTTTGCAATCCCACCAACAATGTATTAGGGTTCCCACTTCTCCAAACCCTCGCCAGCAGTTGTCGTTTTTCCTGTTTTATATGGTTGCCATTATGATTGGAGTTAGGTGAAATTTAATCTTATTTCTTAAACAGCAATGAAAAAACTCTAAATTTTTTGGTTAAAGCTTTTGTGGTTAGAAGTTGAAATGTTGTAAAAATTATAAATATATTATAAATATATAAAAGTACCAATAAAATTGGAACTATTAAAGGAAATACCTGCATTATTTCATTTTGTACATTACTGTTGTCATGCAAAATTTCTGGTTGGATGTTTCACCCTAGTGTGGTCATTTAAGATAGTTTTCTATGAAGTACAGGTTCCGTGACATGTGATCAATTTACTTTTGGGTAATCCATCTTGAATTCATTTTCTGCAATGGTAAAAGTAGAGATCTAGAAAGTTTTCAATTTACATGTTCATCAGGAAAGAACTTCCAAGAGCATTGATGTTCTATACAAAATAACAGTTGTTTGAAATATTAGCCCCAGATAATAGATCACAAATGCAGATACTCTGAATTGTGAAGCATTTGGCCACTGAGGTGTTTCACAGATGGCAACATTTTTATATTGTGTCTGGCTGAGGACTCGGAGAGAAGGAATCACTTTGTAAAATAACTTGAAAATTGGTTATGTTTTCAAACAATAATGATACCAGCTAGCATTCAGAAAGCTGAGTTAGTTTTTCCTATAAAAGATTTAAAATCAAGACTCATTATTGTGGCTAAAACTAGGCGATGTCCCTATCATTCGCATGCTTTTGTATTTACTAGGTCAGCTATTTGTAAGCACGTCTGTTTTACGCTACCAGAATGCCATTCTAATGGGAAGGTTAGTTCTTCAACCATCAGCACAAACTGATCCTGAGAGTTCTAAAATCTGCATTAATGTATTAAGATAATTGGACTTATATGAGAATGCTATTTCTAAAAAAAATCATTTTCAAAGCCATAATTACAGATTGAGGGCAAGTGAGTCACTTGAAAGGCTTAGTATATTAACCATTTCCTCTTAATATAATAATTGCCCATCAAATCAGTTATTCCTATTTGAGAGGCTTACACTCAGCTGAGCTTGACATTGCTAAGCAAAAGGAAAAGTGCTACGTAAAGGGAAAGTGAGCATAACTGTTGTCTTTACACATATTTACTGTATATCTTTCACCTGAATACCCTTAGCGGGTATGAAAAAGCAGGGTTGCTCTGCTATTTTTCTTGCGCATTTCCACACTTGACTATCTTCTCTCTCCTTGCCACTACTCTTTTGATTTTTAATATAGCACCGAAGGTTGAATTGTCAAAGCAGACTCACAGGAACCACAGTCATTATCCAGCACCGATCTTTACTAATCACTTAGATGAGAAGAACGAACATCAAGTTCAGAAGAAACGAGCTTGCTGGAAGAGACTGAAACCATTGACAATAACCCAGAGTATCCCCTTTCTTCTTCTTTTGCACAACCTCTGGTTTCGAATAACAGAGAACTTTTTGGAAGCAGATATGTGGAAACATGTTTCACAAAGCATTCCACCTTAATTTGGGGTGGGCTGGGTTTTTTTGTTGTTGTTGTTTGCTTGTTTCTTTTCTTTGCATAACTTATTCACCTTCCTTTTCCAGGCAGCCCGGCAACACAAATCAACAATGCCAGGTGTATGTACAATATCGCCGTCTCGATTGTCCAGTCATTTTCTAATAAAACTTTTTAACAGAAAGCACTCTTCTTTTCAATGTCAGTGCCAGATATGTCAGCAAGGGAGGTCAGGCCACGGCCAATAGCATATTCACAGAGGAAATGTGATTGAGATTGCTCATTAGGAAAATGAGTTTCCCCAGCAGGAAAGGAATAAACCACAAGTCCTTCTCTTTCCTATTTCCCTACAGTTAATGTCCTTATTTTGATGTGTCTATTTTCTTATGCATTCCCATAGATAGGCAGCAATACATCCTTTGGGGGAAATGTTTTGATAAAAGTTGATTAGGGAGTTGGGTGGGATGGCCCATGCTTGTAATCCCAGTACTTGGGAGGCTGAGACCGGAGGATCTGGGTTCATAGCCAGCCTCAGCTACTTAGTGAGGCCCTCCACAACTTAGTGAGGCCCTGTTTCAAAAAAAGAATAAAAAATAGGACAAGGGGTGTAGCTCGGAGGTAGAATTCCTCTGGGTTCAATCTCCAGTACCACACACACACACACAAAAAGTTGATAAGGAACCCGGAGGCCTAGCAACACATGCCTTTAATCCCAGTACATGTCTGTAATGCCAGTACATGCCTGTAATCCCATGCTGAGATGGGGAATTGCAGGTACGAGGACAACCTCAACACGGTAGCAAGACTCTTAGCAACCTAGGGAGACCCTGTTTCAAGAATAAAAACTGAAAAAAAGGGCTGAGGGTATAGCTCAGAGGTAGAATATCCTGGGGTTCATCCCCAGTACCCCCTAAAAAGAGTTGATAAGGACTTTATTTACTTTTACTTGGAAAATTCTTAAACCATATCATTTTTCTAAAAGAGATACAGGAAAATGAACATGACGTTGAGTTCCAGTAGGACCCCAGTTTGACCTTATATTGGATATTCTAGATAATTTATAGTAGCAGGGACATTGTTTACATTTCTGAAAACTGGTTTCCTTATGTGATAAAAAAAACTCAAAATGGTAATTATGAAACAAAAGGTATACTTAAGTGCTAGCAGGTGCTGAGCATGCAGCAGGTGCTAAATCAACACTGTTTCTTTCTTTTTTTTTTTTTTTTTTGCCTTTTTGTGAAACTAATAAGATATCAGATCTTTCCTCACAGATCAGTGCTGTTGCCCATTTTCCTTTTTCTTATTTTAATTTTTAAAATATTTCTTCCTTATT
This sequence comes from Graphiurus murinus, assembly GCA_004027655.1. Lineage (NCBI taxonomy): Eukaryota > Metazoa > Chordata > Mammalia > Rodentia > Gliridae > Graphiurus > Graphiurus murinus. Next base: position 86,066 of record PVLC010000898.1, on the reverse strand, counting down.
TCTTATGTTAATATTATTTTCCTTCTCCAGGGACCCAAATATGGATATTTTTCTCAAATTATGCTGCTAATCCTTTTATTTTCTCATTCTATATTTCTGTTTTTAAATTCAGCAGTGTGTGGTAAATATTTTTTGAAACAAGTTCTATCTAAGTTACTGAGACTAGCCTTGAACCTGCAATCTTCATGTCTTAGCCTTCCAAGTACTGGTATTACAGGCCAGTGTCACCGCACCCAACTAGGTGAAGTAAGTTTTGGTTTAAAAGCAATAAAGAATGTTTATAATGCAATACCATTGTAAAATAAATATTGATGAAAGCAAATTTTTGTATTTTGTATTACTTAGGTGATTATGGAGAAAAAATTTGGAAGTCTTTGTTTTTCCCATTAGTTATCTAGAAGGAAATGGTATAAATTGAGTGGAAAATAGGAAAGAAGGCATTAGAGCAAAGTCAAGCTGAAAAGATGGGATTAAAATATATCATATACATACATATATATACATACATACATATATATGTATATATATGTATGTGTGAAAAGAGGTGTACAGTATGTGAGCTTTTTTTTTTTTTTTGAAGTACTGGGGATTGAACCCAGGGGAATTCTACCTATGAACTACATCTCCAGCCCTATTTTTTTTTTTTAATTCTTTATTTTGAAACAGGGTTTCACTAAGTTGTGGAGGGCCTCATTAAGTATCTGAGGCTGGCTGTGAACCTGTGATCCTCCTCCTCCTGACCCACCCTCCCAAGTACTGGGATTACAAGGGTGCACCACCAGGCCTGACTATGTGAGCTTTTTTTGTTTATTTGTTTGTTTTGGGGTGTGGATATTCTTGGTTTGCTCTAAGTCTTGAGCTTGCCAAAGGAAAAGGACATTGGGGAATAGGATTGGAGGTAAGCAGTTTCAATGAATTCCAAAAAGAGAAGAGTCGGATTGTGCTGTTATACATCTGGAAAGTTTCAAGAAGAGGAAGCACGGCATGCTTAAGTGCACTGAAGAGAAACACAAATTGCTAATAATGCAGCAAGATGTATTCACCGAGCATGACAGGGGCATTTTGGAGAAGAATTCTATCGTACCATTAAGGTTAGAGATTTTTTTTTAAGACATTAAAAAGTGAAACTAAGTTATTTGAATTTGTCCTCTGTCATATTTTCCAAATGAATTGTCCCTTTTTCTATTGTCTGCTTTCTCACCAGTAGTTTCTTATTCTTAGAGATTCATTAGGGTGATTCAGGACTTTTAAGAGTTTTAAAGGGAAATACCAGCTCATAAGTAATGCATCGTTCAAGTTATACATTCATAGGAAATTGGGAGTAGTCTCTATCTTTTTGTCTCTAAATATTGCTTAGATTTTTATTTTATATTAGTAAATGGCAGTCTTTGAGGTCATTAGGAGCCTAAAAGATTTGGAACACATTTTCTTACCCAGCATATATACCACAAAGCTGCAGAGGAACTTCTGCCTAGGGATAGCTTGCTCTTTACTGTCTCATTTCATTAGAAACTTGTTATCTCCAGTTAGATGAATGATGCATTACACGATATGGGAGAAAAAAAAAACAAAATAGGCAAGCCATTCATGTGTCATCTGTTCAGAGTTCTAATTTCATTTATACAGAGTAATTTTGATTTTTCTTGCAAAAAAAAAAAAAGTGCAGTTTACTGATATAGAGTATACTTTCAAGATTGTAAAAGTAGCTTTGTTAAGAGATATTACAGCCGGGCGTGGTGGCTCACACTTGTAATCCTAGCATTCGGGAGGCTGAGACCAGAGGATATGGGTTCGCGGCCAGCCTCAGCTACCTAGTGAGGCACTCCGCAACTTAGTGAGACTCGGTTTCAAAATAAAGAATAAAAAATAGGGCTGGGGGTGTAGCTCGGAGGTAGAATGCCCCTGAGTTCAGTACCGCAAAAAAAAAAAAAAAAAAGAGATATTACAAAATTAACTTAAAGCACTATATTATGTTAAGTTTTAACCCAATGAAAGGCAAATGAAACTAACTTTAGGAATTTTAAATCTAAAAGGTTTTGAAATGGCTGTGTAATTAAATACACAGGAAAAGCATTTATATGAATTTATTTAAGGCTACCTATCCTACTAGTGTTCATATCCTCAATCTTTTGTTATTTGCGAGCTCATTTTCTCTCTGCTCATTCTATCTGTAGTGGCATGAGGGTTTCAAGGATGTATAGTCTTCCTCTGTTTTATATGGAGGATTTGTTCTCTCTGTTTAATGCACAGGTATTTTAGTGGGTGCCACACATTTTTATTTAACTTTTTGCCTATTAGTTACACTTTCTATCAGCAAGTATGACTCAGAACATGTTATTTTTTTATTTTTTTAACATGTGGTGGGAAAAGATGACTCTCCCTGAAGTATAAAATGACCACTTCTTCTTAACTTTGGTGAGGTTTACCTGCTGGGCTGTGTTAATATTATATTTCACAATCAGAGAAATAATTGCTGTGGGCACCAAAATCTCTCTCCTCCTTCATTTTTTATTTTTTTATTTTTAATACTTTTATTGGTGCATTATAGTCTCACATCATAATGCAACTCATAGTAATAGCGACATACATGCACACAGCACTTAATGCTTTCCCCTGGCTCCCTCTGCACTACAAAACTCAGGATAACTCTAAAGTTTCAGAATTTAGAGGAATGGAATGTATGCATATATTGCATATACCCATGCACACACATACTATATAGATTAGACATGTAGGTGTGTGTGTGTGTGTGTGTGTGTGTATGTGTGTGTGTGTGTGTGTCTTAGGATTAGTAAAGAATAGATCTTGAGCTAAGTAATCCTTGGAGGAAATTCAGGGTTTCATCTATGCCTAAACCAAGAGCAGATGCCTCTAGTTATGGGGTGGGGGAAATAGGATGGAATGTTTCCTATTTCTCCAAATCTCTCAGGACCTGAAAGATACTCTGGTTTTCCTCACATATCTGTAAAACATGATTGCTTGATCTATGCCTAGGAATTTTATTTCACTCACCTGTCTCTGTACAACCACTAAGGGTACCTGTGGCCCAGTAGGTTTGCCACTGCGAGTTGACCTCACTCATTCTTATTCTACATGGTATGGGTACTTGTGAAATTGGCTCTGGGGAAGGCAACTGTGGATATTTTTTTCCATTTTCCTTTTTTTCTCTCTTTCTCTGTCTTTTTCTTTCCATTCTTCTAGCCACTTAGTCTTTTTTTATGAGGAATTTTGTGAAGACTCAGAGTCTTGCTCTAATCAGAATACTGATCCATTATTATTATTCTCATTTCCTTTATTTTGAAAGAGCTGTATGTGCTTTAAATAAAAGAAGAAAATGGACACTGTTTTTATGGCAATTTCAAAGAACTGGTAAGAAATAACTTATTCACTCTACTGCGATTATTTAATTTATGTAGAATGATCAACTATTAAAATATTAATTAAGATAAAATAGCTATAGTAATAAAAATACAAGAGCATGTTTATCGATGGTATAAATGAAAATAGACATGATTGTTAAGTATCGAAATCTTAAATTGATTATATTGCCTGGTCCAGTAATCTCACTTCCTGAAATCTATTCTAATAAAAGCCTTAGGAATGATCAAGGTAATTTATGCATAAAATTCTTTCATAATTTATGCACATCCGTCTTTCTTCCCTTCCTCTTTCTTTCCCTCCCTCCCACTTTCCCTTCCTTCCTTTCTTCCTTTCTTCCTTTTGACACCACCGAGCTTCACACACAGTCCAAGATTATTTCTTCTAACATTATTTATAAAGGCGAACAATTAGAAATGAAGTGAAGATCTAAAAGTAGAGAAGTGGTTAAATCAATAGTAACAAACTATAAAATAATAACAGGTATCTCTTTTTGACTAGAGCTGAGATTCATATAAATGAGGAAGTTTCTGGGGAATAATAAACACTATTTACAAATAAACTTGTATTATATTTGAAGTTATTTTTCAGATGTACTAAGAAGATTTTAGTAGACTGGTTGAGGAAAGGTTGTTCTAAACAAGCCCAAGACAACAATGATTTGCAGAAGATCAAAGAAAAAGAAATCATGATAAGGGAAGAATCTTGCTTTTACAAATTATCTAGTAGCACAGGCTAGCGAGTCAAATGGGGGTAGTGGCTCCAAATATAGCTCAGTGGCTCTGGATCTTGTCTGATGCAGACACCCTGGCGGCAAGCAGCTCTCTTGGGGAAATGGTACTGGATTGTTTCTCAGTCAGCTGGATAAATGCAAATAGCTCACTCTGGCTAACTTGCATAAGTAGATTTTTAAAAACCCTGATTAACCAATCACATGCCTACCTGCTACAGTTAACATAAATCTAATTACATACATATTTAAAAACATTAAAAGAGTAATATGTTCCCATAAAAGATAGTTTTCTAGTTTCACATTTATGAGTTGATTTCATTCAAATTCTTTCTTTTAAATTTTGACATCAGTATCTTTGTCATCATTGTAACCAATTTTTGAGCCATCTCTCCCAGTTTTCAATAGCAAATTATCTTCAATTCTTATCTAAGTGGTTTTAAGTGCTGTCCTTTTTCAATGTGTGTATAATAGTGCTTCTGGAAATTTTATCCTGAGATTAACCTTACTCCCTAAATCACAGATAATCATTTGCATAACTTCATGTTTTTATTTTGTCGAGAGAATCTTGTTGATACAGATTACTGACTTGCACAGGATGATTAATTATAAAACCATCAGGTTGATTTTATTCTCCTTCACTTGTAAGTAAAAGTTTAAACAACCAAAATAATGAGCAAATCTGTTGCCTATCTTGTCTAATAGAGATTTTTTAAAATCTCTATTGTGACTGAGAATGGGGCCTTTAACATCCCCAACTAAGAAGGCAAAATATGTATTTATTTCAATTCAAAGTAAGTGTGAACCTCTGGTCTTATTTTCCTGGTGGAAATTAACATAATCCATTGACCAAACAGCTAATTATAAATACCTACAGTGTGTACTGAGCTGTCCTGTTGAAGGTAGTAACTTGAGTGGAGTGTCCGTGACTCAGAGCACCACTAGGTTGGGTCCATGGTGGCTCACTGCCATCTGTTATATTCCATCTGAGTTTCTCAGAGTCCAGACTCCAGCAACAGATGCATGTAAAATGAAGACCACAACACCTGCAGCTTTTATGCCTTTGAAGATAGCACTAAAATATTTGCCATTCCTTCAAGGATTTGGTATTGATTCTGATTTAACATCTACGCTTGGGGAGAATGCAGTACCAAGATTTCCACTTTGGCTTTACTACAGTTATGGATCTTACTCAACAGCTCAGGAAACCAATGAGAAAGTTCTGCCAGACCCATGTATAGTTCACTTTCTCTATGTCCCTGATCTGAAAGGACCACAATAGCATAGTCAGCATCTGATGATCATATCTTTTACCAAGGGACTAAATTTGAATTGCTTCAGAAGCAAATCCCAAGAGGAAGATTCAAGGGTAAGTATTCATTTGAGAGGGGAAGGAGCCAGCCGTAGGATAGTGGAGAAATGAGAGGGAGAGGGAAAGTAGCCAGTCAAATATGGTGGTCCACTGTGGACAGCTGGAGGTCAAATTCCTTGGGTGGTACTGTGGACATCACCTTACCTCAGGGTCATACACCAGCTCTCAAGAATCATTGGCTCAGTGCTCTGTATATATCAAGGACTGATGTCATAATCTTTCCAGTATGTCTACCCCTTTACACAAACTGAAATAAGACTCTGCTAGCAGGTGAAAGCCTTGCATCAAGTAAATGTAGGTACTTTGTTTGATGAGCAGTTGTATCTTGAAAACATGACTCAGGAAGTATGAGTGTTACAGCAACAGGTTCTTATTCACAGCATCTAAAACTCCACAACCAACATCTCACCCTCCAAAACCAACATCTAATCTTCCACAAGCAGAGTCTAAAACTCCACAACCAGTGTCGAACACTCCAAAATCAGCATCTAAAACCCACAACGAACATTTAACTCTCCAAAACCAATACTTCACCACCAGCCTCTAAAACCCCACAATGTCTCATCCTTCACAACCAACATTTAACCCTCCAAAATGTCTAATCCTCCATAACAATCTCATCCTCCACAACCAAAGTGTAGCCCTCCACACTCGGTATCTCATCCTTTAAAACCAATGTCTAATCCTCCATAACCACCTCATCTTCCACAGCCAAAGTCTAACCCTCCACAACCAATCTCTAATCCTCCACAATCATTGTCTAATCCTTCACAACCAATATCTAAAACTCTACAACTGTCAGGGGTCCGATCAGGGACCAGCTGTGGTTGCTGGTGGTGAAATTCCCAGGATGAAGAAAATACTGGGATCTGCCATTCAGAGGAGAACAAACAACAAACAGCAACTTTACTCTCAGGCCAGTCCCTTATTATATAGGGTTTCAAGCAAAATGGCGCATGGCCACGACAGTATGGATAGGTGCATGTGTTTTGCCTAGTCATATCTTATGCAATTGTGGCTGCTCAGGATGAGCACACATCTGCAGCAGTGTGGGCTGTGCAAGGTCATGTCCAGGCTGTGCAAGGTCATGTCCAGGCTACAGGCCTGTGCTCCCTCTGGGCCTTCACAAGAACAACCCACAATGTTCTACAACCAATGTCTAAAATCCACAGCCAACATCTAATCCTTCATCCATCGCCAACATCCAATCTTCACCGACCAATGTCTGGTCCTCCAAAAACAACATCTAATCCTCTGGTATTGACCATCACCTCATTCTTTTCCAGGAAATTCAGGCATACCATCACTGTCTGCTCATGCATTGTTGTTGTAGTTGCTACATTGACAATGAAGAATATTAAAGAAAAATAGGTAATAAAGGGTCTCTACTGTTTTTTTTTAACATCTATCTGGAAAGAGCAAGGTTTTTGAAGAATGTGAAGAATAAAATATTTCGACAATATCAGCTATTTAGTCCTGATCTTTTTTTTAATAGAAATTACTTTTCTACCAGGAAAAAATATAACTTGTTCTTCTTCCCATATCTTTTAAGGCATAGATAAATATAATTCTATAAAAAAGTTATCTATTTTCTAAATACTCTAAATTCTATTAGTTCTCTCAAATCTCAGGAAATGTGGGCATATTGTTGGAGACTCTTGGTAACATGCTTTTGATCACTCTCACATTGGGAAGGGGGACTCGAGTACTTCCTATGATAACTAGTTATTTTGGAGTTGGATTAAAATAGAAGAATATTAAGAAGTCATGAATGTATAGTTTGTCTTGCATGATAGAGTAGATGAATAAGTATTTATTAAACACTAGAGCAGCTCATTGAAGAGGGCAGTTATAGTTCATCTTAAGGTCAAAATGATATATTTGTAAATTACTTAACATAGTATAAAAGATGAGAAAAGGAGCAATTTGACCTTACTACATTGCTACCGAGTACTATGCTTTTTTAGTCCAATTAAAATGAATATATATATATGTATGTAAATGTAAATGAATATATGTTCGTGTGTGTATTTGTGTGTGTGTGTGTGTGTGTGTGTGTGTGTGTGTGTGTGTGCATGCACGCATATAATAGGGCATGGTTTTATTGTGAAACTTGATTAAGTTATCATACACTTTATGACAACCATGGGGTGATTTCTTCTTTTCAAATATTATATTTCTAATAATGTTGAAGTAATCCTATTAAAAGATCTAGACAGATATATATGGCTTGTAATCAGTCAGAATGCAACTGGGAAATGAAAGCAGTCTAATTGAAATAGAGAGAATGCATCATACGGGACTATTGTATAGGAGATGGACCTGTGGACAATCTAGAGGTGATGGTGGACAACCTAGAATTCACCAGCAGCTAAAAGCCATAAATCTCCTAAACTGAAAGAAACAAAAGAAGTTTCCTCCAGGTATTGCAGTCCAGGGTCAGAATTGCTTGCCGATTGATAATGGGCATGTTCTCATCTAGAGGTAAGGAGAAGAGGCCACTGCTGGAGACTCCACCCCGGGCAGTCAGGGGAGAGAGAATTTAGCACCCCATGTCTTTCTCCTTCCCACTCCCACCCTTCAATTTTCTACCCAAGTTTTTCCTTGGGCACACTGTCAGGAAGCCTGATGACATGGATGCCTGGAAGACATCACCCAGAAAAAAGAGAAAAGGATGAAGGGGCAAAAACAGAACCCAAAGCAAGCAAAAGACTGCCAGAAGAAAGGCATGAGTTTCTCAAAAGAAAGAAATGTACTTTTAATGTGGTAAATGTTTAAGAGTTTTCTGGGTATCAAGAAATGACCCATGACATGGGCCATGGTTCAGCTTCATCTCACTGAGAGTTATGCAGATGTTTGTGAAATGAAAGGCCTTTGTTTTCTGTGCTGTATGAAAACACTGAGTATATGAATAGTGATCTACATGAACTCTGAGAAAAGCTGTCACGGTCACTGAAGAGCCCTCAAGACACTGCCAAGAAGATGAGCTAAGATCCCTTTTATTTTCCTGGGTGGCAATTGAGAGCAAATGTCCATGTCCTGGGGTAGCCTGCCAAACCAAATGGTGCATCCTTGATGTCCACTCAGGCTTGCATTTATATATACACACTATCATGGGAAATGAAAGGTGTCCACACCAGAAATGATTTTTATGTTTGTATCAAGTGAATAGAAACAGGAAGTGTAAAAATGAGATTTGATGACAAAAGCAATATGATAATAGAGATAACAGGATGAAGAGAAAATTATTTCTCAATGTCACATTAAGACTTCTAGCACCAGAAGCTAGTATTTTACAATCACGACGATCAGTAACATGTTACCAACATTTTGTAGTCTTTTTTTAAATGAATGCATTGTGATGGCTGGGATCTGAAATATCCCCACATAGCTTGTCTTCCCAGGATGTCCTCCATGCAGCAAGAGTCAGAGGTGGGGCGTGGTTGGAGGATGTGGGACAAAGAGACAAGGCCTTGAAGACTGTATCCCTTCCTTCCTTCCTTCCTTCCTTCCTTCCTTCCTTCCTTCCTTCCTTCCTTCCTCCCTCTTTCCCTTCCTTCCTCCCTCCTTTCCTTCCTTCCTTCCTTCCTTCCTTCCTTCCTTCCTTCCTTCCTTCCTTCCTTCCTTCCTTCCTTCCTTCCTTCTTTCTTTCCTCTCTTTCTTTCCCCCCTCCTTCCTCTCCTTCCCAGCTACCATGAGCTGAGCATCTTTTTTCTACCATGCCCTACTGCCTATTTCTTCCCTCAATTCTACCAGTTTTCCCCCTCACCACAACCCTCCCCCAAACCTCTTCTTTTATTCTACTGGTTTCTATCCTTATTAATCTGAAGTCCCTTTTGTATATCTGGTATTTTGGTCACAGTGACACAAAAAACTGATTATAACATACATAAACACATACATAAAAAACATACAAAAAAAAAAAAGAAATTTTGATACATTGAATTATTGTTCCCAAGAATTTGTTTCCCCTCCCTCCCTGTAGAAGGGCTATCGCTACTGACATCAGTCTTGGCTGTACGGATTTCTTTGCCCCATCAATGTGAGTAGCAGCATTGGATACCACTTCTCAGCAGAAATGATTCTGATATTCTTCTTCTTTGTCTGTCTTGAGTTGTCATATTGCAAATGAAGTACAGTTGACCAATGAAAGAATACTTTGGTTATTATAAGCTTTTGAATTTTAGAGTTGTTGCGGCATGACTGAATAAAAACTTATGCCATCTTGTTAGAACACTTTTGTATTTTTTCAATGGACCAATTTAGGTAACACTTCTCTATCTAATTAGCTCCTGTCCACCAATAAGATATTCTTGAAGTTATATTTCTTCAGACAACCTTTTCTTGACATTTTCCCTCAAATTAGATTAGCTGTCTGTTTCACCAACTATAGAAATTTATTTCTTTGAATGCAACTATAATTTTTAAACATATTCTGATTTATTGGTGTGTTTAGTTTGACTTTAAAATATTGGGTCCAAACTGGGCATGGTGGTGCATGCTTGTAATCCCAGCATTTGGGAGGCTACCTAGTGAGGTACTCTGCAACTTAGTGAGACCCTGTTTCAAAATAAAGAATAAAAAATAGGGCTGGGAGTATAGCTTGGTGGTAGAATGCCCTGAGTTTAATCCCCAGTAATGCAAAAAAATAAAATAAAATATTGGGTCTATATGTGGTTTGCTATATTTATTATATAATCTTAGCACCCTGCAGATTTATATGTTTTCATGATTTCTCTAATATTTTATGATATGCTTTCTCTCAAATCCTGTTATAGGTCTTAGTTTATTCCAATGGTAATTTCAGTATGCCTGAAAAGCTACACTTTCACACAGCCATTTTGTCACAAATAGCGAATCATTCGCCAAATCCTCTATTTTCACTTCCCTTCTCCTATGCTCTCATCGTAGTATGAATTCATTTAGAGCAATTAGTAACCCATCATGGGATGTCTGTCTTTCCTACAACACAGCCATTTTGCCATTTGTATTCTCTTTTATTTTTTTATTTTATTTTATTTTTTTGTACAGAGGTTGGAACCCAGGGTTATCCTATCTCTATGCTACACTCCTAGCCTTATTTTATTTTCAGTGTTGAAACATGGTCTAAGTTGATGAGAGCCTTGCTAAATTGCTGAAGCTGGCCTGAAACATACAATCCTCCTAAGTCTCCCAAATATTGGAGTTACAGGTGTGGGCCACCACAGCCAGCTCTTTATGCATATTTTAATATACCTGTCTTTGTGCTTATTATGTTCCTTACATTATCACTTCTCATATTTTTCATTTTTGAACATATGGAATATTTCCTAATGTAAAAATGTTACAAAAGATACGGATATTTATATTTGCTACTTATATTGTATGCGATTCCAGAATTACTCTTTTTCAACATGCAAGAGCCTGTGTCCACTGCTATGATGTTAAAGAATGTTATCTAAGTTTGATGCACACTATTTCATTTCAGCTGGATGAAAGGACCACAGAGTTGCATTTATTGATTTAATTTAGAGGACGTCAGGTGTCTGGAGGCCTCTAAATTTATCTCATGCCAATCTTATGCCATTTTACCTTCACTGCTGCCTGAAATTTTCATTTCTTAGGGATGATATCTATTACAGACCTCTAAATTTATATTCAGAATAATTAGTCATTTATGTTAAAGAAAACCTCTTCAATCATAAGTTAATTGATGCTAAAATAAAGTTAAAGTAGTTTATGGTCTTCTACGATTCAATAGAAAAGAAAATTTTGCTGATTTGATTTTCTTTCTCATCTGAGGGGGCTTTGTGGAGAATGAGAAAGAATATTGTAAACACCTTAGCTTTGGGTAGGAGTCAATTAAAACTTAATATGATTTTTGACAAAAGTACTTGTCTTTACTACCTTTTTCCATTATTACTACTTTTAACTATTTCCAGTAATCATGAATATTAATGATATGTCAAAATAGAATGTGTCTTAGCTAGATGGCAATGCAGGAAATAAAAAGGCATAAAAGCTCTGTTGTTTTACTTTACTGGCTCATAGGGGATAAGGGATGACATTAATTAAGTGTAAATTGAGATTTACCTTCCATATAGTGTCAAAATTTCCATTTCAATATCTGCTCTCAAAGAATGTATTATATAATACAAAATCCATTATATTTCTATATAGCAGCAATAAACAATTAGGATGTTCAAATTTTAAAAAGACCATTTGCATTGACACCAAAACTGTAGAGACTAGGGTATGAATCAGCACAATACGTGCAGGATCTATGCTGAGAAGTGCTGGATTCTGGGAATGAAGTCAATGATCACTGAAATAAATGGAGAGATGCTGTGGGAAAGACTGGAAGACCAATCATTGTCAAGATGTCGATTCTCTATAATTTGATCTTCAGATTCAATGCAAATCCCAACCAAATTCTTAGCAAACTCTTTACGGGGATGCTGGTTCTCATTCATCCTATACAGAAGATTCACTCAATTACTACTAATCCCTTTCCTCTCTTTACAAAGTGTCAAGTTAAGGAAATAATGTCAGTGAGACTAGTGAAATCTCTCTGGTTTAGATGTCACTGACCCCAAGATTTGGCAAATTGCACGGAGCTGAGGTTCTTCTTCATGACTTCTCATTGATATATATTGTACTCTTGTGATGAGAACATGTCCTTCCTTCTGGATAATCTACTGAACATTTAGGAAGATTATTTTACACTCATTTGGAAGAAATTAAAAGAAATAAAATAAAAGGTAAAACAAAACAAACAAACAAAAAAACCCCAACACCTGAATAATCCTAAAGTTAGTGTTAAAGGGAAATTTAGGTATGAGATCTGAGCCATTAAAAGAAAATTAGATCATCATTATACAGTTTTATTTCATACAAATAAATTCAGTTTCCTAAGGGAAAGGAAATTGGTAAAGGAGATGAGTCTGTAGTCATCAAAAATGGCACATAAGCAATTACAGGAGCGATTTGTCAGTAAAGCATAATGCTAAAAGTGTTTGAATAAATGCCTTTACCATTTTAAGAAACATGCATGTCTGCCAAAAGTTAAAGTAATTTGCATAAATATTTTGAGTCATTTCTAAATGAAAAGAAAAAACATCAAATTAGTATTTTCCTATTTATTATTATGTGAAAACAACCTGTGTTAGTCCACATATTTCTTCTTCTGCTTTACACTCCATAATGTGGAAAGAACAAAGGCCCATGTCATCCCCAAGAGAGTATTTCATGTATCAGCACAGAAGCAGTAATTCTTTTGAATCAGGCATTAAAGAGATAGCAGAAGAAATAATATGACATATACAAAAAGTCCCCTCTCCAACCCCCCCTCTTTCTATCATTTGATCATCAATCAGCAAGATTTAAGTTTTGAATCCTTTATAATGTCAACAGTCACGTTAGTTGATTCTAAGTAAAAAAAAAAAATCAGTGTTTTATGTCCACACTGTGTCTATTTGGACTCCCCATTCAATAGCTCCTGCTTTGTTTTTCTGGGGTCCCAGTGTCAGGAAGGGGAACAGGATTTGGTCCTTGGCTGTCCTTGTCTATTCCTCTGTATGCTTTGGTTATGTGGTGCTGGGACATGGTCCTTCTCCAACACTAGTGTCTGCTGAGTATTCAGTTTTTATTCAGGCTCTGCCTGTGGAACGCACATAGCATGCAGTGCTCTGTCTCCTTCTTCCAAATTAAGCACTCCTTCAGGATTGACAGTTCTTTCTCTGCTGGCCTCATGCCCTTCTCAAAGGCTCAAAGAAGCTCTGGTTGTCCTCCCTTCCCTCCCTGGGGCCACACATCACCCATCATCTTCTTTCTCTTTGGGTCTCCTTCACCCCATCTCACCTCCTTGCCTGCGAGCTTCAGCTAACATACCTTGTTCTTTGCTTTGGGGAGCTACTGTTCAAGTTGCTTTCATTAAAAATTTTTAGAATTACTTTTTGTTTAAAAAAAAGGTTCTTTCTCAATGCAGAAGGTGCATCTCTAATAAGTGAATTCTTTGCATATCTCTATTCCCTTTATTGAGAAAATAAAGAAAAATGCTCAAGCTGCAAAATCCCCTCTCTGTACCTCCCTCGCGTTTGTACTTCATGCATGCTGTTGATAATCAAAATGGCCTGCAGCCTGCTTCCATGGTGATCAGCTTCAGAAACATGGAAGCAAACTTAGGTCTGCTATGGCCAAGGTGCCAATCTTGGATGATACTGTGAAAACAAAATTATTTCCTTAGAATTCAGAGTGAGGGGCATACTTACACAGATATCACTCAGATCACACTTTGGAACTTAACTACCATTGTTAAACATCGTCTTATGTTTCTCACCAGAAGTCCTGTAAAAATAGAGACACGTTTCTTAGATAGATGCCAAGCAGTTTAGATAGCAAAACAAAAATAAATGAGAGGATAGTTGTACTTGGAAGAGGTATCTTACAATTAATTTGTAAGCTAACATAATGTTAGTATCAGCCAGGGGTCAGGAAGCTTTTTCTGTACTAGACCAGCTATTAAATACTTTTGACTTTATAGACCAGGAAGTCTCTGTCACAACTACTAAGCTTTTTTGTAGCTTTAAAGTAGCCATAGACAATATGTTGATAAATGGACTTGGTTATGTTCCAAGAAAATTTTATTCTGAAAAATAGGGATGGACTGGATTTAGCAAACATCAGCTGCTTGCCCACACCTCAACCATGGGTTGGTAACATTTATGTATTTAACCAGAGAAAACATGACCTTCTCTCTGAAACTATATTCTTTATCAAGAGGCAGGATATTCCTTATTGGAAGCTTTTTTTGCTAAGAGAATTATCTCGGAGAATGTTGTCACTGATGTAATGCAAAACAACTGGCCGCGGAATTTAGAAGAAGGAAGATTTGTTTGCTCACAGTTTTTGGAAATTTTAGAGGTTCAGTCCATGAGAGGCCAGTTTGCAGAGATCAGGGAATGGAGGTGGGAAGCAGAGACCAGCAGAGAGAGAGCTAAAGATAGAAATAGATAGATAGATAGATAGATAGATAGATAGATAGATAGATAGATAGACTGACTCTCTGCTTTCACATCTCGAAGGCAGAAGCAAAAGAACAAACATATGAGGGGATTCAAAGACAAAAGCATAGTCCCCAGGGCCACAACCCTCAGGGACCTACTGTCTCCAGTCATACCCTGCCTGCCCACACTACCCCCCAGTGATCACTACTTAATTAAATCAACTTGAACATTAATGCATGAGCTTTACAGGGGACATGCTCTATCTATCCATAACAAGAATGAGTTTAACTAATGTCCTTGTAGTCACAAAGGAAAGTGTTTGAGACTTAGTCTGTGGCAGCAGGAAGTGTTTGGAGTAACAATGGCTTCAAATGAATATTTAACTTAATACTTTTAATTTTGCTAACTTTTAAAAATTGATCCTAATTCTTAGTATGATCCATATCATTTCATACATAAGAGTCTCCCTCTTCCCCCATCCTTGGGGGAGCTAAAGTAAGTTTTCAAGTTAGAGTCCTTCACTTTTTTTTTTTATTTCTTCCTCTTCTCTTGAATCAAGCATTCCATCTCCTTAGTTTATTGTCTGGTTTCATCTATACACCACAGTCTGGAGCCATAAAATGTATTCTATAATCAAAAGTCTTTATAACCCAGGACCAAAAAAACAAAAACAAATGAAAATAAGGTGTGTAGCACTATTTTAATGGAGAAGAAAAAACATCTGATTCAGTTTTTATATTAATATTGTAGGTTACAATGGAATATAATCTGCCTCTCCTTGCACAATAATAAATGAGATATACTAAAATATACTGCAAAATCACTTATTTTAAGTAATAAAATTTGTGTAGTATGAAGAAATTGACCATACCATTTTTATTCCTCTTTATGATTAATAAAGACAATTAAAGTACTAAGTTTGCAAATTTCTACTTAGCAGTAGAAAATGTATAAATTTAACATTTTATTCTTTTTATTGAAGAAGAAATTATTAAATTTCCTCTTTTTTATTTTACCCTTATCTACACATATCTAAGCAGTTCTCCACAACAATCAATAATGGAAATTAAGGGTGATCTGGGTGTAATTAAAGGTCATGCTAGCAGAATGTCAAACTTCTTCCAAGTCATATATTTAATATATTATGCCAAAGACTTAGTTTCAACAGATAATTCCATGAGATGTAAGCGTTTTCTCCTTATATCTGGTTCAAAACCCTACAATGGAAGCAAATTCTCTAATGAATTCCTTTAAGCAATTTATTTATGTAAAACTTAATGTTTCTGTTGATTTTTTTTCTGCTCATTCCTTCTTTACTCAGCAGTATTCTCTAGAGTTATTACGGTCCATTGGAATGTTTTAGAAATAACTAATGTGCTACATTTTAGGCCTGGAGTTATTTTAGACAGTGCATCTAAAATTTAAACTAAATGCCTGAAGGAATTCTATTAAGTTTTGGACACTTAAAATATCTTTTTTTTAGAGAGAGCAGAGCAGAAGAGATTCAAATAGATTTTTGAGGTAATTTAACGACAGCTATTTTAGTTTTGTGAATTTTCAGGTGTCAGTGTTAAAAATCAACTTATATCAAAACGGGTCCACTATAGGTTAATGAAGATGGCATTAGTAAAATTCAGTTCCTAAATGAAACCTTTTATTCTAGTTGCACTTTTATATACTTAATATATAGGTAAATGTTTAATTTACTGATTGTAATGAACTGTGAATATTTTGAGATAGTAATTATCATTTTATTTATAATTGTTAGTTTAGTCAACTTATTATTAATGCTTTGGTATCTTTTACATTTCTAAAATACACAATAAGAGAATAAAACTTGGTGTAGTGGTGCATACTTGTAATCCTCCTACTTGGGAGGCTGAAACCAGAGGATCTGGGTTTGCAGCCTGCCTCAGCGACTTAGTGAGTCTCTCCGCAACTTAGTGAGACCCTGTTTCAAAATGAAGAATAAAAAATAGAGCTGGTGGTATAGCTTGGAGGTAGAATGCCCCTGGGTAAATCCGCAGTACCACACATACACACACAAAAGTAACTTTTTTTCTGAACCATTTGAGGATAATTTACATATGCCATGGCTTCCTACTCATAAACTATTCAGTATCTATTTTCAAAAAATATCCAAGCTCTTCTCTTTCTTCTTTTTTCATTTGTGAGTGCACTGTAATTATACATCATAGTGTGAGGTTCAAAGTCATACAAAGAAACATTCACCCTGGTCTTGGTGTGTTTCCCTCCAAACTCTTCTTTCATCTGACTCAAGACTTGTGATGAGACACCCCCTGGGTGTAGGGCAAACAAGCATTTGTTTGGGCCCATGATTCATTAGCTTGAGTTAAGGCATCCTACTGCACAGGGGGCTTCATTCGCCTGGATGCTCAAGGGGTACATTAAGTGTATCTTTCCAGCCTCTCAGACCTTTCACTGTAATGAAGCGAGATAATTCCTTTCTGTAAAAGAGTTTTGGAAATTATGAAATTTTATGCAAAGATAGAGTACTTTTTTGTGGTGGTGGAATTATCATCATTACCATACAGAGGTGCAGAATGACCTCATTGAATTAATGCACAGAAGAGTCATTGCAGAACATGAAGAAGTGTTACATCTCAAGATGAGCACTTTTGTGGACTTCTAGTGAAATCCTTGTATGTACATCCTCAAAGGCTACCTAAAACTATACTGCCAGAAAATAACTCAGTAAATCAATCGTTGGGAAATGATTGCACTTTGTTCTTGTGCCAGCAAAAACATCGTCTCGTAGACAAGCTGCTGGCAACGAATACCAGAAACAGGTTTCACACACGCTCTGCTCCTGAAAGGCCTCCCCGCAACAGTTAATGATGATGAATCGTTCCCAACTGGGCAAATAAAAATGGTGACTGTGGACAATTTGATGGATAGAATCTCTGATGGTCAGATGATCTGAGGCAGCAATTGCTGAAAGGGCCCTTACCACACTAAAAGGAAATTTGACTTTGCCGCTAGAGTAAATATATGTCTTAAGAAAGATGTCTCTAACACAAGAAACAAGCCTCCCACATATATGACGGGCAATTAGAGGTCACGATGTCAAATTAAAACAGCATAAAACAGGGTGAGGCAGAGCAACCCCAGCTGGTCTCCGGGGAGGGAGGTTAAGGCTGAACGTTTAGCAGGGAGGCTGCCAGTGACATCCAGGTGCCAGGGTTGATTTGCAGAGCCATCAAATCAGGTAGAACCCTGTCCGGCTAGGTAGTGAAGCCTTGGGGGTCAGACAAGGTCAGGCAGCTCTAGAATTGGGAAAGTGGTAAGAATCTTGCTTACAGGCAGAAGTTCTGGCCACAGTCTATCAAGTTTTTTTGGAACAAAAAGTCTAGGTTAAAAGTTTTAAGTGACAGGAAGTCAGAACCCAGCAAGGAGTTTGAGGTGAAATCACAAGTTGTTCATGGCAAGCATGGACTTCCACCGACATAACTATCTCCTGAAGCAGCTTTAAAAAGTCACTCCTTCCAAAGGTGGCAGTTTTGTCTAGGAGCTTGGGAGGCTGAGTACTCACAGACCTGTGGAAACCCAACATAAATGATATGTCCTGCAGTCACTGCACAGATTCTCTCTGCAGACGCCTTCAGTGCGCCGCCTGCACCCCAAGAGTTCAGCTCTGGCTCCAAAGTACTTAGCACAGCTTGAGAAGACCGCAGAGCAGGTGGAGGGGGTCTTGAGTGCTCAGACCTGCCCTCGTATGCTGTGAGAAGTGTCACAGGGAGTTTTCTTTTAATCCTCACAACTGTGATACAAGAGCTCTCTGCCTCCACTTGGGAAAAAGAAAATTAGGAAAATAAAGCTGTGTTGAGGACACTTATCGATGGTCAAAAATCTAAAAAGAATAAAGCTATGATTTTGTGTTGCATCCTACACAGCAGTTATGTTTTTTTGTTTTGTTTTGTTTTTGTTTTCCACTTGACCCACATGGTGTAAACACAGGGAGAATCTTTGATATCAGTCAATGTTCAATTGGTGTCATAGCTCCCTATGCTATTTTTTTAATTTGGGCACTGGGATATCAAGGCAAAATTTGACAAAAAAAAATTGAGGCTCTATTTTAAATTATATAATAAAAATTAGTTCAAACATTTAAGCCAGATAGATATATATTTTGTATTTCACATCCTCCGGCAGGTGTGATAGGATTGTGCTTAACTTTGAGATCAATTTTACTTGAAATGACAACATTAAATTTTGAAAAATGCATAGTTGAAACAGGCTCTAGACCTATAACTTTTAGAGGATAAAATCTTTCTAGAACTTTGGGATTTCAACTGAGGTTGTCCAAGTTCTTTAGCATATTTAAAAGATATTTACCTATATGTACACAATGGAATTTTACTCAGTCATAAAGAAGAACGAAATCATGTTATTTGCAAGGAAATGGATGGAACTGGAAAATGTTATGTTACATGAGATTAGTCAGTCACAAAGAGTAAAAAATCATATGCTCTCCCTAATATACAGAAGCTAGGGAGAAAATGGGGCATAAGAGGGACTCCAGATGAAGAAGGAGAAACCTTAGATGAGCAAAGAAGTTGACTTAACTGAAGGTGATGTGGGAGGGGGGGGGGACACCCTAATGCACATGATGTACTTTCACAAACATATCAATCACTAAACTGAACCTGAGAAGGAGTTTGCAATCTCTAATGACTTGTAAGGGAAACTGATTTGAAAAGTCTACTTTAGGAAGGATACCTGTAGAATAGGAAATTTTGTGGGACAATGATCCTCAAAATCAGAGTATTCAAGGGATACAGGGGAAACGTCAGGTTTCTGGAAGTGGGGACAAAGAGAATTGACGGAGGCACAGGAAGCTTTAGCTCCTAGGCACTTCCAAATCTAACGTGCTCACATGCCAAACTCTTGTAAATGTTCCAAAAGTAAGATTTAATTTTTTTCTAGTTCTTAAAGTGAAAAAATCCCCAAATATTTTACAAACTGCATGCCGTACAACCAGAGATCTTCCTAGAACTGGGAAATTGAGATGTCACGTTTTTATGGCACCTGTTGGACTTTCGATGAGGGTAAACTTACGGAAAATTGTACGTAATTCTCTATAATGTAGAGATAATGTTTTCTTGTAGCCTGGTCATCCAGAAATAATCTATCTTATTGTTAAGTACACAATAATATTGTACTCTTAAAGAGCAATTGCATTTTACTTCAAGATAATGGTTCAACCTATTATGTAATATGGTTTATATGGGTATCTGGGAGATAACTTATTCATAAAATTATCTCTTAAATAGACATTTTCAGAAAGCATATTTATTTCCTTGTATCAGTGAATGAGTATTAACTAACCTAGATTTTCTTTTTCTTTTGTTTTGTCTGTTGCTAAGCTCAAAGATAAATACCACTCTAAGTGGCAGTAGTATTCAATTTGTGATTGTTGGCACAATTATCTCTTTCCTTTTTATTCTTTTTTATTATATACCTTTTATTTTTCTGTTTAAGCATATTTTAGACATGGAGAGTAGGTATTACGAATATGAGCTTATATGAGATCACACGTATAATAATTTTCTATTTTAAATATATACTTAGGACATAAACCTTTAGGAAACTGAAAATACGTGGCTTTCAGCTTTTTACACTTCTATCACTTGTTGCTTTATTAAAAACCATTGGGGGTTTGGTTAATTTATATATGAGTGCAGATGTATAATCTCAACAAAGTATAAAAACATAGAGCTGAATTGAAAATGCTGAGCATAATATTGGGTAAAGGCAAGATCCTTGTATGTTCTTTATTTAGAAATGTAATGAGCAAGCCGGGTGTGGTGGCGCACGCTTGTAATCCCAGGATTTGGGAGGCTGAGACCAGAGGATCTGGGTTCGTGGCCAGCCTCAATTACCTAGTGAGTGAGGCCCTCCACAACTTAGTGAGAGCCTGTTTCAAAATAAAGAATAAAAAATAGGGCTGGGGTTATAGCTCAGAGGTAGAATGCCCCTGAGTTCAATCCCCAGTACCGAAAAAAAAAAAAAAAAAAAGAAATGTAATGGGCAAACTTAATGTTGAAAGTAAAAAGATTTTGAAAATGAGAAAGATGTATAGGAAGACATATATCTCCCCCACCAGAAATATTCATGTTGCTAAAATAATTGACCCTGTCAGTTTTAAGAAGACTGGAGAGCCTTTGTTAGTTGCACAAGTTGTAGAGATGTGAGTTAACCACCAGACACAAGGTCTTCACTAGGTCTAATAACAGTCATTTCATTAAATAATTATGTCTGAAATATTAAATAATGTCAGCATATATTTAAATACTCGGCCTTTGGATCATGTTCATAATATTTTATAACCTGTATCTTCACAACTTTTTTTTGTTTTTTATTTTTATTTATTTATTTATTTTTTTGCAATACTGGGGATTGAACTCGGGGGCATTCTACCTCTGTGCTATACCCCCAGCCCTATTTTTATTCTTTATTTTGAAACAGGGTCTCACTAAGTTGTGGAGGGCCTCACTAGGTAGCTGAGGCTGGCCGTGAACCCAGATCCTCCAGTCTCAGCCTCCCAAATGCTGGGATTACAAGTGTGAGCCACCACGCCCGGCTACTTTTTTTTTTTTTTTTTTTTTTTTAATGTGAGAAGGATCCACTCCTAGGAAGATTTCAATATGAGAGTTTCTCTTGCATCTGATCCTACAATGTACTCAAGGTCCATTTAAGCTTGACAAAACTAAGCCTTAATGGTTGGCAGAAAGCTTCAGAACATTGGCCATACCATGTGTTGCCCAGTCTCAGACCTGCAGAAGGGAGCAATGAATTTATCTCCATTTAGTTCAAAGAGCAAGAAAGCCATAGGGTAGCTCCAAGATACTGCACATCACATGGAAATTCCAAGTCAAAAAATGCCACCAGGGTGAGTGAAATGTTGGTCCTTTGTCATTGTTCTTAGACACCCCATTTATCATATTTTTTCCTGAAATTATTCTCTGTAAAGGATTCAAGTCTAACTTTGCTTCTCTCTGCTCGCTGAAGAGTATTTTTACTAACAGTGAAGCAAAACTTAGGTTTGCTTTCTCACTATACTTGACTGGCTTTATAAAATGTTTCTTGTATCTCTGCAGATAACTTTAGCATAGGAGATAAAGAGTTAATGGGAAATTACATTTGAATGGGTTAAATAGTAGATATAAATAGATATAAATACAGAGAGCTGTAGGCCACCAGACTGTCTTGGGTAATAGGAAAGATTGACAGAGATTAAATCAATTAATACTTTAAGGATGAGTAGAAATGAGTATGGGAAAAAGTTGAAGGACACAAAAGTGTCCTCAGCCAATGAGGCTCTTCGATGAAATAGCTTTCTGTGTTTAATTGGATGTTCACATGCCACTCTAGTTTTGTTTAATAAGCAGACATTAGTGAATGCCGTGCAAGGCAGAATTTCAAGCCAAAATTAAGGAAGAGGAACAGGTACGACATTTAATAACTTTGGGAGTATGGATAAATTATTTCACCTTCATTGCCTTTAATTTTCTAATAAATAAAATTGAAATAATAATTCTTGCATTGCTCATTTGGTGTGGAATTACATGTAACATATCTAATGTGGAATGATCATGTCATGGGTGCGTTATAATACATGATCATAAACACATTATAATATACCCCTTGATTCATTACATAATAATTGTAGTAAATTTTAGACAGCAAAAGAATATTATTTTGTTAAAAATGAAAGTAATGTTTGATTAAGATAATATTAGTTATTCATTAATATTCATTCTATATGAGTGTATGTTTATGCTTCTGACATAAATTCTATTTAAACTTCTTTTTCATATTTATTTCCTTACTCAGTAGAAATTGAATTTTGGGCGGAGTTACTGGAGATTGAACCCAGGGGCATTCTATCTCCAAGCTATACCATCAGCCCCCCCACCTTTATTTTGAAACAGGGTCTCATTAGGTTGATGAGGGTCTCACTAAATTGTTTAGACTAGTCATGAACCTTTGATCCTCCTGTCTCAGCCTTACAAGTACTGAGATTGCAGGTGTGTGCCATCATGCCTGGTAGAGAAACTGATTCTTTAAAAATGAACTTTATTTAGTTAATTAAATTAAAATGGATTTAAATGAAATACATCATAGTGAGGTTCACTGTAATACAAATATATACGCACACAATACTTGGGGTCCTTCTTTCTGCATCCCCCAGGCTGCTCTTCCTTCCTCCCTCCCTATATAGTGAAATTGGTACCAATAACTTCATATATTGCCATTGTATTATTTGAATTGTTTATTTCTTTGATCCTTCTTTTTCTCCTTCCCCAACCCCCTTCTGTATTCGACAAGTCTGTCTTCACATTATTTTGAGTCCCTGTATTTTCTATTTTCTCTCTAATTTCCACATATGAGAGACAGCGTACAACCCTTGACTTTCTGAGACTGGTTGATCTCGCTTGGCATAATATTCTAGACACTGACTTTCTAAACATCAAATCTCCCCTCTACCTGCACGTTCTATCAAGAGATTTTATAATGTTTCTCTGGGAAAATGCAATTATCTTTATGATACTTTTAAAATTCGGTGTCAGATATGGCTGTTGTGTTCATGCTGATACCCCATGTTTAAATACAGTGGGAGCTACATAAAAAAATACACAAACTAATCAGGAAAAGCATGCTATAATGAACACTAATGAGAGACAATATTTCATTTATAATGGTGATCTCCACATGAGATCATTGGTCTGTAAAAGAATGCATTTATTTTTATTTACTGCAGAAGAGGTGCTATTTGGAAATTCTGGATCTGAGATGGATACCGTGAGTTTTAGCTTTGGCAGCCTCAGCTGACTACTGTAAATGAAAATGGACCATCTGCTCTGGCTTGTTAATATCTAGTCATCTCATTGATCCTTTCAGTACACATGCTTTCAATTACCACCCACCCCAAAGTTACTAAAGCAGCTCATCGTCTGCATAGCTTGTGTTGCTATTATTCAGTTCTTCCGTCAAAGTTGGCTCCCCCTTTTTCATGAAATATTCACCACAAAGATGTCACTCTGATAAATAACAGTTTTTCAGTATATACAGAATATTTTAACATGTGTTTTTATACCTAAATGTAAACATCTAATATATTTTCACTACTAGAAAATACCGAGACATATTTGTTGCATTGAATGGGTAGACATTTAATTATATAATGCCATTAGCCCAAAATTAGCTGTCTAGAAATAAACTGATCTCTAAGATAGATTTTTTGTCAATTTTTTATGATAAAGAATGCATTATTTTTAAAAATGTTTGGGAATATTGTAGTAAATTGGAAATTTCTTTGAAATAGCTTAGGAAAAACTTATCCAACTAGATAACCTTGGCATTTTACCTTAATGAGTAAAAATTATTAGAAGAACATATTATATTTAATAAATATGTATTATTACAAAGATATAGTTATGTTGTTAAACGCACTAAAAACATTTGTAATTTCTCAAATGAAAAATAATTATTTTTACTCACTACACATATCTATTGAGTATAATACTTAGGAAAGGAAATTAACTATTATATCAGTTTGTATTACTGGTGAAATAAATGAAGAATCAATACTAAGAATAATAATAGCTACAATTTATTTATCTCAAAACCCTATGAAATAAGTATTTTATTATTACTTTCAGATAAGACATATGAGTGATAGAAATGAATAACTTTCCTAATTTCACATTACATATTATTATGATAATTGTCAGGGATGGAATTCATAATCAGTAAACCAACACCAAAACCTGCATTCTTTACTGCTATGCTATGACTATGAATTAAAATGTATTAATGGCTATTAGCAATGATTTTAATAATTAATAATTATGAACTATAAATCCAAGTGAAAATTTGTCAAAATCAGATTTCTATTATGAAGTCTGTTTTGTTATTAATGCTAACATCATGGAAGCATAATGTGTTTTAAATTTTATATTGATTTAAACAAGAACAAAACACAATAGTAAGTTTATTTATAAACTTCGATCATTTTAGTTTTTCTCACCCCTTGTGAGAAAAATTTTCTGAACATATATTGCACAATTTGAATCACTTTAATCAGTCGTGACTAAAACCAAAACTCTTCCCTCGGAAAAGAAATTTCCTTTTTGTCAATATTTTCAATCTTTAGGAAATCTTTCAGTAAATTCCTAAGGATGGATCATAGAGAAAAGATATGCCTTGAATTGAAAATGATATAACTCTTTTCAAAAGACTGAACACAGAGAAGTGAAAATGAGCAAGTATTGATAATTTTAGAATGAGAATGTAAGTGTAGATAAACTGCACAGGTCATCTTGATTGTTCTTACAAAATTTAGAAAACTGGATATAGACTGGGAAAGAGAAATATGCATTTGGATCAATTACAGCAGGTGCAATGGGAATGACCAGGGTTACATAAAATGGTATCATAGTTCTTAGAGCTCAGATGAGCTTAGAGGCCATCACTAGTAGTGGCCCTAATTCTATTCAACCATGCTAAATAGCCTAGGTTTTAGGATCAGAGAGGGCATTTAGATGGACTAATCTGAATTTGGTGATTTGTAAGTTAGGAACAACAGAAAGTCTAAGGACCTTGGGTTTGAAGGAACTCACCATAAGTGGTTGATATCATAAATAGGTCCTATGCAACTTAGGTTGTAGGGTGTGCAGAATGATAAAATCATAACAAGTAGGGATTGGCACAAAAGAGTCAGGGTTTCCAAATGACATGGGAGCAAAATATATTTGCTATTATGGAAATAGAGATTTAAAGAAGCCACAGTTCAGAGGAATGACAGGTCTGAAGTATGGTCATAAAAGTTGATGATTGAAGTGAGCATTTACCAAAAGATGTTTGATACACAGTGGTTTGCTGGATTAATCGTATTGATATTGAAGTTTTTCCCAGTGGTATTGGAACTCACATTGGAGAGCAATTTAGTGAAGCAGATATCAGTGACTGAGAGGAGGAGGCCAGAATACCATCCAATTATTATATCAGGGACTTTTATCTGCATGGCAGACCATACAAAGGAGAAAAAATTTGAGCATATAGGCAGAAGAGGAATGGTCTGGATTTATAGAAGAATATCAGTGCTGTTCTCTTGTTCCTGGGCCAGAAGAAATACAGGAGCAAATAGCTAGAATCAGGAAGGAGGAATCCTTGGGTAGAAACCTGATTTCACTTCAGAACGGGAATTAGAAGTAACATGTGAAGAGCCTAACAGATTTGGAATTGTTCTTTTATTTCTACTCTAATAGGAGTTTCAGTGAGTGCTGTAAATTTGTGGAATAATTTTGCAAAAGAAATATGAAAATTGAAGAGGATGAGTATCTGTAAACACTATCCTTGATAATCTTGCATTTCTGGTCACAGAAAAAAAAAAGAGTAAAAGAAGGTAGGAAATGCACATTATATCTCCAATTCTACAACAAACTCTTGCTTGATTCTTCAACTCATGGAAGGTCTCTGTTAGTTTTGAATCCATAGACGAGTGTCTGATTTACTCATTTGGCTATCAATCACATAATTACAATAATCCAGTGATTATAAAAACATAAATACAAAATTTATCATCAATTTTATCCAATTGATTCCTGGTTAAGAGGGTTATTTAAATTTACAATATGAAAAATCTAAGCCTTTCTGTTTTTGAAGTACATTTCCTATATATTAAGCATTGCCCTTTACTTAACCATCATGATTTCTTGTTTCATTTTTGCTTCTGTTAAAAGCATAGGGGATCTCATCCAGAAACAAGTATCATAATCATTAAGAATATGGAACCTTATAACATTTCCTAAACATTCTACAATAATCATGTGATCCAGAAAGAATGAAAAAAAATACTAACTCTCCTTAAATTTGAATCACTTAGCATATCAATAGTCAATCCTATTTAGTCTATAATGGTTTGGATTTAGAATGGCCCTCTGGTTTCCATGGAAATGAGGTAGCAATATTGGAAGTAGGCCTTTATGGCTAAGGAGAGGTGTGACCTTGGCAATTATATATCCTTCTTTCTCCCCCTGCTGGCTCTGTTTCTGGCTTCTATGATGTGAGGAGCAGAACCCTGTGCTCTCCCTCTCTTTGCTTCCCATTGTCATGCCCTGGGCTTCACACACCTGGCCTCACATGGACTGAACTCTGAAATCTCCAAAACGGTGAGCAAATCAATCTTACTTCTTCTAAATTGTGTGGTCAGGTTTACTGAGATACAGCAATGCAAATGTTGACTGAGACAGAGTCCTAGCACAAGAAATATATGTCAGAAAAGTTACCCAAAGTTTAGATTTTTGTCAAATGTATTTCCTCTATGTCTGACCCTTATTTAAATTTTAAGGGTATAGAGCAGCAATAAATATAGATACACATGTGTCAGTCTGATAGTTCAAAACTGTTTTTAAAGCCAGGTGTGGTGGCGCACGCTTGTAATTCCAGTACTAGAGAGACTGAGACTGGAGGATCTGAGTTCGAGGTCAGCCTCAGCTGAGACCCTCTGCAGCTTAATGAGACCTGGTTTCAAAATAAAGAATAAAAAATAGGGCTGGGGGTATAGTTCAGAGGTAGAATGCCCCTGAGTTCAATCCCCAGTTCTGCAAAAAACAAAAACCAAACAAACAAAAAAAACCTGTTTTTAAAATTTAACTTTTAGTGATTAAGGGTTCATATTCTTCTAATCAGATTTTGTAATTAATGAATATAAGCTTTAGGGGCTGGGGATGTGACTCACTGGTACAGTGTTTCCTTAGCATATATGAGGCCCTGGATTCAGTCTCCAACACCATAAAAAAAAAAATATATATATATATATATAATATGTATATTATATATATAATACTATATATATATATATACACATATCAGATATCAGCTTTAGACTGGATTTTCTTATATGTTTTGTTCCTGATTATACATTTATTTCAGGTTGTTTTTTTCCCTCTAAAGTACAAGGCACCTTAACTCATGAAGTCCCAAGTTTTCAATACTGCAAATAGTTAATAAAATTGACAAAAGTAAACAGGTTGTAAAAATAATCAAGATCTTATATATATTATTATTATATTAACCAACATTATATTATAACAAGTATATCCTCCTTATTTACAATTACAGTGTAGATTATATAGTCTATGTAAATTTTTATAGATTTTCCATTTCTGGGACATTGGAACACAAGGGTTAATTCAGCTGACTGCAGGTTGACATAAGAAGACAGACAGACAAGGGCATGTGAAGCACCCAGGAGCGCGGTGGACCTTATTAGATACAACCTAATATGGTATAGACGTATTTCTTCATCCAGTGACAGTGATTTATTTTCCCAATCAGGCTTGCATTTAATTTCAAAATTCATTAATGAGCGTATTAGTCAAAGTGTTGTTATTTTGAATGATTTAGGCAATGGCGCAGTGGCCCGAGGAGAGGGTAATGTTGAGTTCCGTGTTCCTTGAGCACTCGGAAGCAGTTCCCAGGTCTGATTTCAAGAGCTGAGTCATAGTTAAGCGATTTGACAGTCAGTTATGGAATTCATTGGCCAATTAAAATGAGCTTCAGCCGGTGACACTTAAACGGCATCTGGAAAAGGTCTTCTTGCTCTGAGGCTCCCGGATGGTTATGCGCTCTGGGCTCTGCTGGGGAGCTAGCGGGGCTGCAATGGTGGCCAGAGACATGCTGGAGGCTTAGAATAGAGCTGTACCTGCTCAAAAATAGAAAACTGCTGGCTGTAGTGGTGCAAATCTGTAATCCTAGTTAGTATTTGAGAGGCTGAGACAGAAGAATCGCAGGTTCGAGGACAGCCTCAGCAACTTAGCAAGACTCTTAGTAAGACCCTGTTTCTTTTTTCTTTTTCTTTTTGAGCATTTCTAAGTTAGTGTTTTTTTGTTTTTGTTTTTGTTTTTTTTAATGTGTAATTTTCTAGTATGTGATTTATCGTTTTTATTTATTTATTTTTTATTTTTATTTTTTGGCAGCAGTACTGGAGATTGAACCCATGGGCATTCTACCTCTGTGTTACACCCCCAGTCCTATTTTTTATTCTTTGTTTTTGAAACAGGGTCTCACCAAGTTGTGGAGAGCCTCACTAAGTAGCTGAGGTTGGCCACCAACCCGTATCCTCTGGTCTCAGCCTCCTAAGTACTGGAATTACAAGCATGTGCCACCATTTATTTATTTATTTATTTATTTATTTATTTATATTTATTTTTATTGGTGCAATGTAATCATACCTCTTGATGAAGTTTAGGAAGGTAGAGGCATACATGCCCATGGCACTCATTTAGTCCCTCTGTCCCATTCCCACTCTATTCCCTACCCCTTCCCTCCTTCCTGTGCTCAGCATAGTGATTGGTAAGTTTGTGTATGTACATCACATCCATTGAGGTGTTTCCCTCTTCCCTCCTCAAAGGAGGAGAAACCTTGAAACCTTAGATGAGTGAAGACACTGTTTCAAAAAAATAAAAAGGGGCTGGAGTTTTGCCCCTGGATTCAATCCCTAGTACCAAACAAACAAACAAAAAAACTATGTCAGTGTTCATGGTATGCATGGCCTGGGCAGCAATGCTACTTTATTTTTTTAGGTGAAAATCAAAATCATATGCTTGATACTGGGAATATACTTCAATTAGAGATGAGGGGCACTGCTAGGAAAAATGAAAAAGAAAAACAGACTTTTTACTCTAATTATTTGCTGGACTTTTGCATTCTAAAAATGTCATTGCACATTCTGATTTCAGTGGAGGAAATGTGAAATAAGATGTTAGCCAAATTACTGAAGAACACATTTGGAAAGTTAGAGCAATGAGGAGAGACAATGTAATTAGAGGCTACAAGCAAAATAGACGAAGAAAGGTTGGTTAATCTGGACTTCCCTTGTTTCTCCTGCTATCAATTAAAATAATCATCTGTTCATTAAAGGAAACAGTAGGCACAGAGATTATTGCAGCAGAAGGCAAGTCCGATCATGTACTGTGCCCCTGAGAGGACGGTCTACTGTACTGCTTTCATCACAGTGGCTTTGCAAGAAGATTTAAAAAAACAATCTGCCTAGATAACAGCCTCAGTCCAGCTCTGTTTTCCTCTTCTGCCTTTTGAAAGTTAAATCCTTTGTATTTATGACCATTTTAACCCAAAACTGGAAGCACACACACACACACACACACACACACACACACACAACTTGCCTTAGTGTGATCTGAAGAATTAACTATTCAATTTATTATTAAACTATGTTTTATGAGTTCGCATGGTTTCTGAAGTACCAAAAAATGAAATAATTAAGCCAAAAAAAACTGATCAGATCAGCAACAAAATAGCATAAACAACAAATAAAAATCCTCACCTAGGAATTTCAATTTGAAAAATTGTTTTAAAAATCACAACAGCACATTATGTGAATATCTGTAAATATTACATATAATACATATCAGGAGATATATATATATATATATATATATATATATATATATATATGTATGAAAGCATTGGAAATCAAAAGAAATGTGAACGATTATGCCTTTATTAAATGTAATGAAAAACAAGAGAGAGAGAGAGAGAGAGAGAGAGACAGAGAGAGACAGAGAGAGACAGAGAGAGAGACAGAGAGAGAGACAGAGAGAGAGACAGAGAGAGAGACAGAGAGAGAGAGAGGAAATGAATCCTAGGGGAAGTACATTAAGGGAAGGATCTATTACTGAATCTACTGATCCTCCACTGAATTCATGAAATGTTTCTTTGTCAGACCAAGGTACCATTGCCTTCATATTCCTAAGTCTACACAGCCACTATCTGTACTTTTCCTTTCAAAATTAATTACTAAATTCCATTTAGTACACCCAAATGTTTCAATAAGAAGAAAATAATCTTTAAGAGTAAATTTCACAGGTCGTTATAAAATGGTGGAGACAAATGACATTGAACTTCAGAAATAAAACTATTATATGTCTCTGTTTTCAAGGGCTTTAAGGGTCAATTATATGGAATGAAAACATATACATTACTAGTAGTCTTTGATTGAGAGATGGAAGAGAGAAACAAGTCATCTCTGAGAGATAGAGGGGCATGGGGCTGACCACAGAGTTAAAGGAAAAGGTACTGAGATATGAGTGCAGTTTTATGGAAAACATTGTGAACCAAATTCTGATAGATGAAAAACTAAGATAAATGACAAATAGCTTTGAGACAAACTAGTTGAGAGTATTTCAGTGATGGAAAATATACCTTTCCTTTCATAAAGCTGCTTCTTCTCCACCATGTCAGAAAGATGGAGAAAATCTTAGACTCTCTTTTAAAAGATCTCTCTAGGCAAAACACTCATCATCAGCCTGGGCTGCCACAGGGGTTGAGGGCTCTTTACAAGTTCTAGGCTGGATACAACCCTAACGGTGAAGAACAGCAGGCAGAAGTAAGAGTGTTGGACTAACTTCATAGTCATGTAATCCTAGCATTTGGGAGGCTGAGACTGGAGGATCTGGGTTCGAGACCAGCCTCAGCTGCTTAGTGAGGCCCTCTGCAACTTACTGAGACCCTGTTTCAAAATAAAGAAAATAAAGAATAAAAAATAGGGCTGGGGCTGTAGCTCAGAGGTAGAATGCCCCCGGGGTTCCACCCCTAGTACTGCAAAAAATAAAAAGTGATCCTATTTTCAATGCTTACTATTTAGATAATCTGCAGATGGTATTATGCAATTACTTCAAAGAGGAATTATGTAGGCCAAAGGAATTATATCGACTCTGCATACATGTAACCACTGAAATATGTGAAAGGTAGTGTTAGTCACTTTGTGAAGACAGGAAGATTAGATGCAGGATCAAATTTTACAAGAATATATTCTAACTAGCAAAGAATGTTTGTCCAATTGTGCACCACCGCACGGGGTATTGCTTGTCAAACAAAATCTATAGTATGTTTTCTGAAATAATTAATATCAATAAATATGTTTCAATCTAATACCTTGTTCAATACTTTTAAATGGAGTTTCTGAAAAGCTAGTTGAGAAGATGTTGTTTTTAGAAGATTCACAATTAGAGCCGGGCATGGTGGCGCATGCTTGTAATCCTAGCATTTGGGAGGCTGAGACCTGAGGATCCGGGTTCACGGCCAGCCTTAGCTACCTAGTGAGGCACTCTGCAACTTAGTGAGTCCCTGTTTCAAAAAAAGAATAAAAAATAGGGCTGGGGGTATAGCTCGGAGGTAGAATGCCCCTGAGTTCAATCCCCAGTACAGAAAAAAAAAAAAAAAAAAAGAAGATTCACAATTAGACAAAATAATGCTCAAATAAAGAATTATATTCACATTAAGTTTATTATATATTAATAATCCAAACTGTTGAGAGTAAACCAAAGCAATAATATTGCTTTTAAAGCTAGTGATGTCATCAACAATTTATTTATTATATACGTATAGTTTTTAAAAAGATTTATATTATTATATCTTTTTTCATAACTTGGGATGCACTCTTAATGAAAATTGAAAAAATAATACCTTAGTTATAACTATAAGTTATAACTATATAACTATAAGTTACTTTATATTTTACTAGACCAGAGGGCTAGTGTGATAAAAATTAAATATTTAGGTGTTCCAAGAATGAGAAATCTGGGCAAAATTTCCCCAGCTTTCTTCATCGACTAAGGGGACAACATCCACGTAGCAGGAGTGAACCTGACATAAACAGATCTCCCCAGAACCAAATCCTCTAGCCTGTCTGCCAAAAGCAAAATTTAAGCTTCAATAAAAGAAAACAATAGCACTAAAACCTCAACGTATCTCTATGAATGCCTATAACACAAGTATTAAAAGAAACATGCAAGAAGAAAAGATAAGAGAGAAGCTGAAAGAATATGAGAAAATGTGAAAAGTCACACAGGAAATGAATACAACCAAGTTACCAGACAGAATTCAAGTAGTCAGAAATAATATTATTTTTATTATTTACTTATTTATTTATTGTAGTGCTGTGGAACAAAATGTGCTACCACCAGGATCCATCCCCAGCCTAGAAATAATACATCCAAGGAATTAAAAGACCAGATGGAAGAATTTCTCAGAGAAGTAGAAACTCTAAAGACAATTTTCGAACTAATAAAATGCAACACCTGAAATTGAGAAATCAGAGTAAGAATTTTATGTCAGTCCAAACCCAGCTCAAGAGATGATTAGTAAATGAAGAGGTAGATGTAAGTACAATAGGCGGATAGAAGATGGGTGTGAAACCACAGGAAAAAAATGAATTGGATAATAAAGGCTACCATGAAGTCTACCAAAGTAAAGTTGTAGTCTCAGAAGGAAGAGAAAAGAAGCAGAACTTGATAATCAGAACAGACATCCTATCTTCAAACGAACAACAGAACATTTAACAGTTAACCTTATAACCAAGAACACATAGAAACTAGAAGACAAGGGAGTGCATCTTCAAATTGCTAAAAGCACGTAACTACCGACCTAGAATTTTATACCCACAGACACCTCAATAATAAAAGGAGAATAAGTATGATTTTAGTAAAAAGAAGCTGAGAGAATCTACCACCAGCACAAGCATAACACGGAAAATATTAAAAGTTTCTAAGAAGAACAATGGTCATGAAAGATCCTGAAGACACTTTACTAATATCTTTTAACTCACTCATGGTAAGTTACTTTATATATACATAAATTTATACACACATATGCACACACAAATCCCACTTTTCTGAGCTTGGTAAGTAAACTGTTCTGGGTAGTTTGGTGATCTAGGTGGCTTAAAATTATAGCAACGCTACTGCTCATTACTTTGTATTTACCTGTTTGTTATTAGCTGATCAGTGAGACTTGGGGGACCAGACGGGGGGGGGACAAAACTTCAAATTCTGTTTTGCAGCCTTTACTGAAAGGTATTTTAATGAAATGCTATGGCTATTCCTCAAAGGTTAAGGAAACATGTTCATTCAAAGCATTTAGGCAACGAAAACTCTTCCTAGATGAATTAATATCCATTCATTCAGTGAACGCTTTTTATTGGCTACTATCTATGAGTAGAATTGCTTTTTGGCATATCGATGCTTTAATACATAACCATAAAATAATCCTTGTTTTCATGGAGCTCCATGTCTTTTGGGGGACTCACACAAATAAATAAAATGTTTTAAGTCTGAGTAATAAGTGATATAAAAAGATGAACCTGAAAAAAGGATTAGAAGACATAGGCGTGAGAGTGGAGCTGAGATTTAATTAGGATATTTGGAGAAGTCCTCACTGAAATGGGACATGTGTCAAAAAGTCAAGGGAAAGCCGGGTGTGGTGGCCCACTTCTGTAATCTCTGCACTTGGGAGGCTGAGACAGGAGGATGACAGGTTCGAGGACAGCCTCAGCAAGTAGTGAGACTCATCAACCTATCAAGACCCTATTTCCAAATAAGAAATAAAATCGAGCTGTGGAGCTTTAAGGTAGAATGCATCTGGGTTCCATCCCCAGTAATACACACACACACACACACACACACACACACACAAAAAAAAAAAAAAAAAAAAAAAAAAAAAAAAAAAAAAAAAAAAAAAAAAAAAAAAAAGGAGGAGGAGGAGGAGGAAGAAAAGTTAAGGAAAAAGAAAGAACAAGCCATGAAACAGAAGAGACAGAGAGTCAGGGTGCGGAGGAATACCGTCCCAGGCAGGAGAAGGGAGTTCAAAGGCTGCTAAGCTATCGACGGTGTACGTGAGGTGCCAGCGTGGCGGAGGTCAGTGCATGATGGGAAGTAGAGGGTACTGAGTTCCAAGAGGTACACGAGGGGACGTTGGCGTGTTGAGGTACACCCAGGGCCTGGTGAGTCTTCAAGATTTGATTTCTGCTCTGACAGGAGTGGGAAGGTCTGGATTTTGAACAAATGAGTGAAGAATCTCCTTTTCGTTCCAATGGTGCTATTGCTGGTGTCCTGAGGATAGATGGAGACCCGGTGGCAGCCGCTGGGACCCCCCGCGGTGTCAGGGAGGAGCGTGACACTCATGATGTATTGTGAAGGTGTAGCTGGCAGGATTTGCAGGTGTACTGGAATCAGGATGACTTCCAAGAGTTTTGGTCTGAAACCACCAGAAGGAGAAAGATTCTGTCTAACTGAAGATGGTGTTCGAGCAGATTTGGGGAGCATTTTTAATATGGTTCCATTTTTATTGTACAAAGAAATGAAAGTTGCTTGTAGTAATTGATCGTGCAGAATTTTAAGGGTGGCTTTGCAATGATCATTTGGATTATTTATAAGAAAAGATTAATCATTCTTACTCCTATAAATTCTTTTAAACCAAACTTCCTAAGTGACAAATCTTTCATTTCTTTAGTAGGCAATGAGCTTCAGTTTTCGAATTGGTGAGAAATAAATGCTTCTAAGTCGGGTGTGATGGCGCATGCTTGTAATCCCAGCATTCGGGAAGCTGAGACTGGAGGATCCGGGTTCGCTGCCAGCCTCAGCTACCTAGTGAGGCACTCCGCAACTTAGTGAGACTCGGTTTCAAAATAAAGAATAAAAAATAGGGCTGGGGGTATAGCTCGGAGGGAGGTAGAATGCCCCTGAGTTCAATCGCTATTACCGCAAAAAATAAAAAATAAAAAAAAAGAAAGAAATGCTTCTGTGAAAACAAAATGAGAAAATGCATAGTAGGCTGGCACATAGTAGGCTTCTTCAGATTCTCTCCTTCATAGCTCCATTGTATTTAAGGTGATTACTTTTTATGGCTTATTTTTCAGTTCATCATGTCCTAGAGAAGCACAGTAAAAATTTAGGTTTCATGTTTACAGAAGGGCTGAACTTGAAACAGTAAGAAACAGAGAAGCAGAAAAGGGGATGATAGTATAGGTGGTCAGAATTCTGCCAGATGTTCCCAGCTGGCAATGTTACTAGGAATGAGAGAAAGTATGTTCCCATAATTCTTACTGTAATGGATTCAATAGTGACAAAAAAAAATATTTTCAAACAAGATATTGACAAATACAATATAACCAGTATAGCATAATTATATTACCAATTATTGGAGTGCTTAATATGTAGCTTTTTGCTAAGCATTTTTACAGTTTCTTTTCATGTATTCCTTACAAAAGACCTAATTTTCTCCATTTTTATAAGTTGAAAGAAAAAACAGAGAAAGGCTATATAGTGTATAATGCAGCTAATAAGTGCTAGAACGGGGATTTAAAGCAATGTGAAGCCCATGGCCCATTAAAATACAGTGTGGTTAAAAACAGAAGGAGAAAATCCTGCATAAAAATTCAAAAGCCAGCAACTTCACAATGATGATGAACAGTAGCAATGCAGGGGACCCTCTTTTTTCACTTAATTTTTTAAATTCATTTTAAAATGTTTTCAACCATGAGAAATTTTCAGTTTAATAACCAGAAAAAAAAGTAGGAAAAGTCAAATCTGATAGCCAAATATTACGATTAACCAGCTAGCCTTCTGAGTTATTACTTTAAGCCCTTTGGTAAATCATAGCAGGGTTACTTGGGCACGTTCTGAACAGAAGCAGCACATTCTTTTGGAATTTCGCAGTGTTCCTCAGCTGTGCAAATGTCCTCTGTTGAAGGCCCTGCCTGCTTCCCTTTGCACTGGCCCTACAGTAAGCTTGTTGGTTTTGGCGTCTTTTAGAATATTTAGACCTTTTCTTCGTCCTAGGATGCCTTTCATCTTCCCTGTTTACTCTTTCCACTTCTTTCAGGATTATTTTTCTCTTTCTGACTTTCACAGCACTTTATTTCATCTCTCTGCTCCTCTCTCAATTTGTGCAAATAGCCCTCTCTGCCACGGCTCTGTTTCCTACCTGCTTACTCACAATAGCATTTTTCTAAGCCTAAACATTTCCCTGCATTTTAGAAACAGTCTTCGCCACCTGCTAAAATAAAATAAATGTTAATAAAGTGTTTTCTTGCTAGCTCGGCACCCTGGCCTTTAAAATAGTTAGCTCCGCTAATCTTGTGAATAAAACAAACCCTTCCACTGGGTAATCTCTCGAGCCGGTGGTTTCAAACTGAAATGCAAAAATGTTATATTTGTTTTATTGGATCAAGTATTGCTCGGAGTGTACATTTAGAAATATGGATACATTTCATGTCGAAAAAAGATGTAAATATGTCGTCAATCTCTGTGTTAGGAGAAGCTCTGAATAGCATCCTACTGAGGTTCAATCGCCTGCTAATATTGGATTGCTTCAGCACTTTTCTCTCTGAGCAAATGCTTTGACAAGGCTTGGAAATCTCTGGTAAGGGCCAGGCAGGGAACAATGCTGCAGGTTCATCCTGTTGAGTCCTTTGTTCTCTATGATTATGTCGACACCTGTGTCCTTCAGAATTTAGCTCCCTACTCCTAATTCTTCTGCCTGAATTCATACATGGCAAATCTGACCCTTGTTCTGCACAAGAGGGCAGCTATTACATTCTCTATTTGCCTTTCCTTTTCAAAACCTTTTCTTGTTTATTTCTATCATTGAAGTCATCTTAAAAATAAGCAAAATAACCAAAAATCACTGCAACAACAACAACAACAAAAGAATTTGCTTAAACTCAACAAATACCTTATACCTCCTTGTAACATTGAGTCAGCTCTAAGGACAAATACAAATTAAAAATAAGATGCTTAATTCTCCCTGTTGAAAATAGAGGAATAGTTTGGTATGGTGGCACATGCCTATAATGCTCCATACTTGGGAGGCTGAGAAAGGAGGATCGCAGGTTCAAGACCAGCCTCAGCAACTTAGTGAGACTCTCAGCAATCGACGGAGTCACTGTTTCAAAATAAAAATAAATAAATAAATAAAAGGAGCGGAAGGTGTAGCTCAATGCCTCTAGGTTCAATCCCCAGTACCGGCAAAAAATAAAAACATAAAGGAAGAAATGTCCCTTCCCCATCTGTCCTTTTCCTTAAAGCATTTGCTTTAGAAAATTATGTCCTCTGCCTCTTTAAAATGTAAGTAAATATTTTTAAAGATAACATTAACATAATCCGTCCAGGAATACTCCCTCAAGAATCTAGAAGTCCTGTCTTTAAAC
Organism: Graphiurus murinus; assembly: GCA_004027655.1. Lineage (NCBI taxonomy): Eukaryota > Metazoa > Chordata > Mammalia > Rodentia > Gliridae > Graphiurus > Graphiurus murinus. Next base: position 48,567 of record PVLC010000898.1, on the reverse strand, counting down.
TGTAAGGGCCAAAGAAGAGATAGCCCTGAGCTTCCGTTTTCTAGGATGACTGGAGCACAACTTTAGCTGGAAAGTCTCTCCAAAATTCAGACCCACTTCTGCCCTGAAGGTACGAGAAATGAACTTTTTCATTTACAGGTAACCAGCCAAGGCAAGTGACTACCTCAATCACAATGTGAATCTAGCACTGCCTGTGTAACAAATGGTGCAGTCAAGTCGGCGACTGCCGGTTGTGAGGACTGTGTGCACAGGCCGGTGTTTGCTTGGCTGTATGAAGGGAGAGCTTTCTTTCTTTCGGTCTTGGCGATTGCCAATGGTGGATTGCCAATGATGAATACCATATTTCTGTTTAATACTTATTCAATCATAAAACTGCTTTTTTTTTTTTTTTTTTTTACTTGTGTGGAGAGGGTTTTGTTTGTTTGAAATGGCAGCAGATTTTGTTTTTAAATATGTTTTGCCAAGCTGGGCGGGGTGGCGCACGCTTGTAAACCCAGTACTTGGGAGACTGAGATAGGATTGCACGTTCACAGCCAGCCTCAGAAACCTAGCGAGGCTCTCTGCAACTTAGTGAGAACCTGTTTCAAAATAAATAAATAAATAAATAAATAAATAAAAATAAGGCTGGGGTTGTTGGTCAGAGGTAAAATGTCCCTGGGTTCAATCCCCAGGGCAAATACATACATACATATATACATACATACATACATAAATATAATTTCCCCATACTTACATGTGGGATCTCAGATGTCTATTTAATTGAATGGATATACAATTTTATTTAAAAGCATGATCATATAATCAAAGCCCATTACTTGTGATGGGATGCAGGGGGAAGGAAAGTGTTTTCAAATTACTTTTAAAAACAAATTGATGACACACATTGAAAGCTTTTTAGAATTAACTGATATTATTACAGAGCTGTTAGTGATTATTTCTTCCAATCCACTGAAGATACAAAAATGACCTGAAGATTGTATATAGAAATGTGAATATATATATATATATATATATACATATATATATGTGTGTGTGTGTATGTGTGTTTGTGTACACATGTGTATGTATATACTTCAAAAGTTTTAAAATAAGCTGGGCATGGTGGCGCACGCTTGTAATCCCAGCATTCGGGCGGCTGAGACCGGAGGATCCGGGTTCACGGCCAGCCTCAGCTACCTAGTGAGGCACTCCGCAACTTAGTGAGACTTGGTTTCAAAATAAAGAAGAATAAAAAATAGGGCTTGGGGGTATAGCTCGGAGGTAGAACGCCCCTGAGTTCCATCCCCAGTACCGCAAAAAAAAAAAAAAAAGTTTTAAAATAATTTTGTAGGTTATACATTTTATAACATATATATAACAATATTTTATTCTAGAATATCAGAAAACTGAATATAATATTCAGTTTTCTGATATTCTAGAATAAAATAGCAGATAATTTTATTTGCAAAGGACTTGGAAAGGGTATGTTTTGAAGGAAAATTGATTGAACCAAAAGTATATGTATCAGAGTATAAATCCACACAGCAAGGGAATAAGTGACATAAAGTAGAGTTACAAATCTGCCTTTAGATTATTTTCAACATAGTTGAGAACAAGTTAAGACTGATCTCTATTGCTCAGTGGGCTTGCACCCAACAAGCAGAGTCCTTTGAGGTCATAGAATATCAGTTAGGATTCAAAGAGTAACTTGAAAGTCAGAAAGAGTATACATGCTCATTAACTTTGCACAGAAAAAATAAATGGTAGAAGTCTTTCTTTATTCATTCAATGCCTTTTCATTGGCCATGGACTCCATGCTAGGCACTGAAATAGATACCAGAAATTAAGTGAACAAAGATATGCTAGCTATTCAATTAAATGTTTAATAACAATTGGAATAGATGATAAATTGATAAATATAGGACAAACACATGATAAATCTAGGATAAAAAGAATTAAGAGAATGTATGCTATGGGAGGATGTGAGGGAGAGTGTACATTCTAGGGAGTAAGGAAAGCTTCCCTTAGAAAGTCACAGGTGAAGGCACATTTGGGAGATAACAGAGGTGCACCAGGGGAGGAGGGCAAGTAGCAGGTATTCCAGGCAGAGACAACCTCAGGTGTCGAAGCTCTCCCCCAGGACTGAGCTTCATATGTTTGAAGACATACCAGAAGGATGGTGTGACTGGATGCTATGGAAGGACATGTATCTTTCTTGATAGAAAGGGCAAGTGCATTTCCTTAGTTCTCATTTAATTTTGCAGCTATTTTTCTCACAATTTCTATTTTTGCTGTAGCCAACTCGTGTGATTCTATAGAATCCCAAAATTTTATGCACGTAGCCTTTTTCAAATTATTTTATACTCATGCATTACTTTTTGATTCTATATTTTTCATCTTTCCCCCTATTTTCATGGATTGATTTTGCCAGACATCTATTTTATAAATATTTTTAAAATTTAAGTTTTAATGTTAGTAATCTCTATTTTGTTCTCTAGAGATTGTTGCTGTCATTGTTTGTAATTTCCTTCTTTCTTAACTCTATTTGTTGTTTTGCTCTTCTGTAAAGTTCTTAGTTAAAAATGAGCTTTCTTCATTTATTTTGAATAGTTCTTGCTCTTGATAATTGCATAAAATTTTAATTTATAGAAACTGTGCTATATTTCACTGTTGTTTAGTTTTAGTATTTGAAAATTTTCCCTACACAGTAATTTTCCTTTCTTAAACCTAAGATTTTTTGTTTATAGATGAATAGAAAACTATAAAGCCATTCTTTTTATTTTAAGGGTTTCTAAACTTAATGCTTCCTATCCAGAGCTGTCAATCTGTACAAGACTGATATTCTGATATTTTAAATTCATCAAGGTCTCTTTTGTGGCTCAGTATAGGTTAGTTTTTACATTAATATGATACATGTACTGATAAAAATCTATATTTTATGGTGCTGAATGTAGAATTTCTTTTCTTTTTTTTTTTTTTTGCGGTACAGGAGATTAAAGGGCACTCTGCCTCCAAGCTACACCCCCAGTCTATGTTTATTCTTTATTTTTGAAAAAGGGTCTAAGTTGCAGAGAGCCTTACTAAGTAGCTGAGGCTGGCCACGAACCCATATCCTCTGGTTTCAGCCTCCCAAGTACTGGGATTAAAAGTGTACACCACCATACCCAGCCTGAATGTAGCGTTTCATGTACTGATAATCTATATTTTATTATGCTGAATATATATCTTCATGGGCATTTATTTATACTTAAATTGGATGTTTCAGAACATGTTTTTCTTCTTTGGGCATTTTTTTCAGAGAGGAATACCCAAGTTTTCATTGACTTATTAAAATACAGACAATGTATACTTCTGGGTATTGTTAAGGATTTGGTGAACAAAGGATTCCCCTGCCCTGCTTGTGGGATGTGATGTGGTGTGTCCATCTGCGAAAGCAACATGTGGACCTAAGTGTGCCCGTTCTCTCAACTCCAGCAGACATGCTCTGCTATGTCCCTTGCCAGGTGCAGGACATGATGCATTGTACACATTCAGCAAGTGCTCAAAAGTGAATAAGGAAACCAGGGAAGGAGCCGGGCATGGTGACACATGCTTGTAATCCCAGTACTTGGGAGGCTGAGACCAGATGATCTGGGTTCAAGGCCAGCCTCAGCTACTTAGTGAGGACCTTTGCAACTTTGTGAGTCTCTGTTTCAAAATAAAGAATAAAAAATAGGACTGGGGGTGTAGCTCAGAGGTGGAATGCTCCTGGGTTCAATTCCCAGTATTTTGGAAAAAAAGCAAACAAACAACAACAACAAAAACAAGCAAACAAGGAAGAATGAATGAATGACCTGTGATACTTATAGCAATAAAATACACAACAGACATTGTGTTCCATACACATGCCATAGACGTTGGTTATAGGTCACAGACACACCAGTGTATGGATAGATATTACAAAGGACTGAATAACAATAGAAAGAAAAGGACACAATTATATAATCCATTGACATTAAGCCAAAATACAGACATATGTAACAATACAATATTTAGGTCTATTTTGTGAGAATACTTAACACATTCAATGGTATAGTTCCAAACCATGAAAGTGATTTTCTGGGAAAATAGAGGAAAGGAATTAAAAAAATAGAGAAAGGCCTTGCATAGACTGGTGTTTTGTTTGAGGAACTTATTGCTTTGTACTTCCGTCCAAATCAAATCAAATCCATCAGATGAATACAAAAGAAAATGGCTTAAAGGGTAATCTAAAATGCAAACATCATCTGATTATTCAGAATCTAAAAGACTAAAAGATTTTTTAAGAATTTTATTTCACAGGCAAAGTGGCAATTAGCCTGCACTAAAATATTACCCCGTGTAGATACTAGATGAGAGGAAATCAATAGAGGAAGCAGAAAGACCAGATTGCCACCAGTGTGGCTGACATGATGGCTCCTTAGGTCATGTGTTATTTGGGGAGACTTTGAAAGAAGCTGCTTTGGCTCCTGTTTAGATGTAAATCTGGTAAATAACACAATTCACTTTGTTGAATAGATCTACATTAGATGGAGGTCTCTAAAGTTTTCATGGCTGATAGAAAAGTCAGAAATGTCCGTTTCATATAATTTAATAGGGTCAAGTGAACACATTTCTTTTTCATCTGAATGTACAATTTTAACAGCACCAACCATCCCTACAACAAATTGATTTCATAAAGTAAGTGGAAGCATGAGATTAGCCAGTCTTGGAAAAGGAAAGGTCATATGTGATGGTTAGGGAATAATCAGGATACAAAAGCGCCTTTAGATTATGAAGGTGAAAGTCCAGTAGAGTGAGAGAGGTGGTCTTGGGGAGAATGATGGGGTGGGAGAGAATTAACAGAGGAGGCACTTCAATTGACAATATGCACATATGTGAACATACCAATGCCAATCTCACTGTCATGTATGGGGAAGGAGAGGGTCTAGGGAGGGAGCCAGAGGGAAGCTCACCAAGTGCTGTGTGCACGTATAACATTATCCCCCGAACTACATTATGATGTGAAACTACAATGCACCGATAAAAGTGCATAAAAATAAAGAATAGGAAAATAAGTGAAAACACTATATTTTATAAGCTTTTGCAATTTTCAGATATTTTATAATGTGGATTCAATTCCTAAATAAATTAAACAAGGAGAATATATGGAATAGTCCAGGAAGAGTTTATAATTAACATTTAATGTTACATGAAGCTCTCCTTTCTTTTTAAGAGATGTAAAAAAGAGAAACATCAGTTAAAATTTGACCATTTCCAGATCATTTGATCCTTTCACTCTTTATACTTCTAATATTGATAGACTATAAATGTTCTCTAGTATCCTCTATTCTTCATATTATTGAAGAGGATAATGTTTGGCCAAAATAAATTCAAAGTACTGACATTTCTTTCAGTGGTTTTTCAGAATGACGTATATACTTTAAATTTTGATTAAACATGACTCTAGGTCTTTGGTATAATTAAATATATGGCTCCTGGCAGTAATTATTCAGATGAAAGGTTATTGTCTTGGACATTTTTATTTGTGGTCCAAATTGTAAATAATTACAAGATCTGGATACACAACTCCTGAATTCAAGAAAAGACTTAAGTAGAGATATAAATTCAGGAGACATTAATTCTTAATAGCATTTTAAATAGATGTATGGTTAGTTCTTTCAATAGATCTTTAAAAAAATAGATTGCTTAGGAAGAAGAGCAGAAGGCATTAAGGAAGAACAGTATGACTTGGCCCAACTAAGAATAAAACTCTGAAGAAATCTAGAGTCTAGTGCTCAGGCAGAAAAATAGGATCCTCCAAAAGAGATATTGATGAGAAAAATGCAATTTGTGCTAGCTTATTTAGGTATGAACATGCTTGAAGAGAAAGGGAATACTTAACGTGATTTGAGCAAATGAGAACTCAAGCAAAACAAAGACAGACAAGGCTTCGTTGGGTTTAGCATCTTGGCCATCACAGTAGAGGCAACATTTGGGTGAGAACATGGGGGCAAGCTCATGGGATGCCAGCCTGTAAGACAGGTATGTGCAAGTGCTTTGAAAAATAATTTCTCTGTAGAAAGGAGAAGAGATTTGGTGGTGATGTCATGGTGATGATACAAGGTCAGTGGATGGGTGGAGAAGGAAAGCTTGAAGGAAAATAGAAAATTCATCCTCCTATGCTTAAAGGAACATTACTTCTGCTATACTAGGAAAGACGGAGGGAAGGGAAGGTGAGTGCAAGTAGGTTTGCAGATGCTGTAGCAGGTCATGGAGGGAGGTCAGATGATAGTTTCTATGTCTTTTGGGATGAAAACACCAGTTAGTACGAGGGCTTGCACACATATTTGGAAGCTACAGGAGCAATATGCCCTTATTGGATTTGCAGTTTGTAGAGTACCTGGGTTTTCTCTTTATACAGAGCAATAGTCTTTTATTGTTTGTGAACCATATTCAAATGAAGTGGTTCTGTTTTGGCCACTCTATCTCTTTCTGTTGAGGGGAAGGAGCTCTTTGTGGATTAATGGTGTGCCTGCTTGTACTCTTTCCACTTCACACTTATCAAACAATAGGCTAATCTAGGAACTGGATCATCTGGGTATCCATGTAGCATGTGTTTGTATGAGGGAAACACTGGAACACACAGCACCACCCGGTCTAAACATTGATAGAGAGTCACAGAGTTTCATGTGAACATAGCATTGCCCTGTTCCCATGGAAACCAGAAGGGCTCCAGGTTCAGAGCATGCTAGAGACCTTCTACATGCCTTTGTGCTTTGCTTGGATGATACTGCGAACCAGAATTTCTTAATCCAAAGTTACTGTGACATGTAAACGAGCTTCAAGACTTCATAGACCCTGGAATTTTGGGAAAATTGCATGCAAATACATTTATTTTTAGGAAATAGTTATATATGCTTAATTATATTTAAAATGGTGATGACCCCAAATCATAGAGGACCACAATTTTTTTCCAATTATTTTTCTTAGTAAATTTGAAAATGGAGTTTAACAAAAATTAATCATGGAATTTACATTCTTAGAGAAAAGTGATGTATGGGAATAATTGCCTGGAATCAGCATGAATACATTTTAAATCTTCAGTCAGAATTATTTTATGATTGCATAACTCACTGCCCATACTTCTAATATAGTTTTTATTACTCTAAATTTCAACAGTAACTCAACATACTTTTATAGAGCACCTTCTCTGGTAAGAATCAGGTATTGGGGAGATGCCAATGAGTAAGATAAAAATCCCTGTCTTTGAAAATCACCTTATTATTCCTAGAATATTTAAAGGACTTTATTGGAATGATGTCAGGTGTTCATCCAGACTCCAGAAGGCTGTCTATGAAATCAGCAATTACAGAATTGAACTGAATTATTGAAAGTACAATAAGCTGGGCTTGGTGGTGCACACGTGTAATCCCAGTACTTGGGAGGCTGAGGCCGGAGGATCCGGGTTCGCGGCCAGCCTCAGCTACTTAGTGAGTCTCTCTGCAACTGAGTGAGACCCTGTTTCAAAATAAAAATTACAAAATGGGGCTTGGGGTGTAGCTCGGAGGTAGAATGCCCCTGGGTTCAATCCTCAGTATTGAAAAAAAAAAAAAAGTACAATTATAATTCTTCCCTTTAAGTCACCAAACATGTAAACATGTGCCATATAAGCAAGTGTAAGTAGATGAAAATATTATATCCCAAATAATATTGTGATACTCAAAAGAATGCCTGAAGATTAGCTTTACAATCCTGTCTGTATTTGAAGCCAGATTATAAAACACAAAATTTCTGTCCAATTCAAACATTTTCAAAATAAACCATTTGCCTTTAAGTATTCAATGTGCTTTTATTTATGCAATTGTTTCTGAGAAATCATTGTAATGCTTGACTCAGTTGGATTTTAACAACGTTGAAAGAAATTTCCCTGAGACATTTATTGTATTGAATACTATGGCATTAGCATATAAGCAATACAGTAAAAAACAGAGTAACTGAAACACATGGAGTGGAACCAAACATCACAGCCAAATACAATCTAGACCAACCCAGTCCCAGCCAATCCCATACCTATAAGGAGTGTGAAAAAATGCTTGTTGTACACTGCTAAAATTTTATGACTTTTTGTTGTCCATCATTATTATGGTATAACTAATACAGAATTACTACAATAAAAAATAAATTTTTTAAAAAAAGGGAAGGGTTTGTGTGAGTAGTAATATCCAAAAATTGGGGCTTAGGGAGTGCAGAAAAGACCAATTATCTTCTCTCTCTCTCTTTCTCTCCATTTACATATACATATACATATATAAAAATATACAAATCTTTGTTATATATTATGTATAATATTATAATAGTATATGTATATAATTATATATATAGAGAGATATAGATATAGATATATAATCTTTTTTTCTAAATAAGCAAGAAAGTTCTCTGGTTCAGCCTAATTGAACAAGAAATAAGAGATCAAATTTCCAGACTTTAATGGGAATTATAATTGCCTGGAAATATCTGAGTGATTGTACATGCTCGGGTCTCTGGTCTGGATTCTGATTAAATAAACTGAGATGGAGCTCTGAAATCTGATTGTGACCATAACACCAAGTAAAACTGAGGAAGGTAACTTGGAGGTCATCAAGGAATATGCATTTGAGACTTAAACTTGAAATCCTTTCTGTAAAGACGTGACTTTACTTGCACTTCTCCCTGAGGGACTTGGTGTGAACAGGATATCCTCTTTGAGAACTCTGAGATGCTTGTTCTACTCAGATTCATCATGACGGACAAACAAGTACTATGTTAGGCTCAGGATTATCAATCATGACAGATGAAGAGTGAACCAGAAAAAAAAATCAAGTTTTCCTTCAAAGAAGTAAATATTCAGTGAGGAGGATGAGAATGTGGGTGGGTGAAAAATATAAGGATGGAAGGAAAGGACAATCATAGAGGATAATCCTGATAGAAGAAAACTTCCTGTGCATTGAATAACTGGATATGACTTACTCTCTTAGCAAGCTTTTTCTAATTTCTGAAGTGTGTTAGTAATAATGCTTGTAGCAATAGAAAACCTATATATTGTCTATAGTTTATATGTCTGATGTCTTTATTTATTTATTTTTTGATGCTTCTGGTGATTGACCCCAGAGGTGTTCTCCCTCTGAACCACACCCCCAGACCTGTTTTATTATTTTTATTTTAAGACAGAGTATCATTAGTTGCTGAAGGCCTCACTAAATTGCTGAGACTGGCTTTGAATCTGTGATCCTCCTCTCTTGGCCTCAGAAGTACTGGGATTATATGTGTGGGATTATGCACCACCACACTCAGCTTGTGTTGTCTTAGCTATTAATTTATTTTTATACTTTTGTTGGTACATTAGAGTTTCACATCGTAATGTAGTTAAGAGTGATAATGACATACATGCACACAGTACTTGGTGAATTTTCTCCTGGCTCCTCCCCCCCCCACAAGATATTGAGATGTGATTGGTATTGTCACAAATGTACATAAGATGGAAGTGTTTCCTTCCTTACTTCTTCTTCCCTGCCCTTCCCCCAAATACTTCCCTCACTCCATTAGAGTTTCTCCTCCATTATCTAAAATCCTTCTCATATCCCAAGTGCTCCTTAGCTTCCACGTCATGAGAGAAAGCATGACCCTTCACTTTCTGTGACTGGCTAATCTCACTTAACATAATGTTTTCCAGATCCATACATTTTCCTGAAAATGACATAATTTTGTTCTTTATTGCTGAGAATTCCACTGTGCATACGTATATCCCACAGTTTTATAATCCATTCATCTGTTGATGGACATTTAGGTTGGTGCCATATTTGGCTATTATGAATTATGCTACTTTAATATAGATATGTATGTATTACTATAATATTCAGATTTCAGTCCCTTTGGAAAGATACCCAGGAGTGGGATAGTGGAATCTTATGGTGGATGCATTCCCAGCGTTTTGAGGACTCTCCACACTGATCTTCATAGAGGCTACACTAATTTGCAATCCCACCAACAGTACAGAAGAATTCCCGAATTCCCATTTCCCCATATCCTCACCAGCATTAATTGTTGTTTCATTTTATAATGATTGCCATTCTGATTGGGATTAGATGAAAACTCAATGTATTTTATTTTAACCTGCATCTTCCTGATTGTTAATTATATTGAATATTTGAGTCATGTATGTATTGGTTATTTATATTTCTTCTTTGATGAAGTATCTGTTCAGTTCAACTGCCCATTTCTTTCTTTCTTTCTTTTTTTTTTTTTTTGTTGTTGTTGTTGTTGCGGTACTGGAGATTGAATCCAGGGGCATTCTACCTCTGAGCTACACCCCCAGCCCTATTTTTTTTATTCTTTATTTTGAAACAGGGCCTCCCTCCATAAGTTACAGAGAGCCTCACTAAGTAGCTGAGGCTGGCTGTGAACCCTGATCCTCTGGTCTCAGTATCCCAAGTACTGGGATTACAAGTGTGCACTACCACGCCTGGCTCAACTGCTCATTTCTTGATTAGGCTATTAATATTATTTTTAGTGTTAAGTCTTTTTAAGTAATTTGTATTTTCTAGATATTAGTTGTGTATCAGAGGAATAGTTGGCAAAGATTTTCTCCCATTCTGTAGGCTTTCTCTTTATACACTTGATGCCTTTCCTTTCACGAGCAGCAACTTTTTAGTTTAATAGCATCTCATTTATTAATTCTTGTTTTAATTTCCTGAGTTTTATTGAGGAAGTTTCTACCAGTGCCTTTATGTTTGGTGTTGGTCCTCCTCCTCTAGTAAATTCAAAGTCTCTGGTCTAATTTCCAGGTCTTTGATACATCTTGAATTGGCTCTTATGGAGTGTGAGAAGTAGGGATTTAATTCCATTTTCTACAAAAAAAAAAGATAACCAGTTTTCTCAACACCATTTGTTGAAAAAGCTGTCTTTTTTTCCAATATATGTTTTTGGAACCTATGTCAAAAATCAGTTGGCTATGGATTTGTTTCTGCATCTTTTATTCTGTTCCATTGGTCTATGTATGTGTTTTTGTATTAATACCATGCTGTTCTTATTACTGTAGCTACGCAATGTGATTTGAGGTCAGGAATTGTGATGCCTCCTGCATAGTTCCTATTGCTGAGAATTGTTTTGGCTTTTCTGAGTCTTTTGTTTTTCCATATGAAATTTAGGACTAATTGTTCTAGCTCTGAGAAGAATGGCATTGGTATTTTGATATGGATTGCATTGACACTATAGGTCAGTTGGTAAAATGGCTATTTTGATAATATTTATTCTGCCTATTCAAGAACATGAGAGATATTTCCATCTTCTAAAACCTTCAATTCCTTTCTTTAGTATTTTATAATTTTCATTATAGGTCTTTGGATTCCTTAGATTTATTCCAAGGTATTTTATTATTTTGGAGGTTATTGTGAATGGAATTGTTTTCTAGATATCTTTTTCAGAGGATTCATGGTTGGCATATAGAAAAGCTACTTATTTTTTTTCTTAGATAAATGTAGCTCACTACTATGCTGAATTTGTTAATCAGATCTAAACATCTTTTGGCTGAGTTTTTTGGTTCTTCTATGTATAGGATTATGTCATTTGCAAATAGAGGTAATTTCAGTTTTTCTCTTCCTATTTAAATTTGTTTGGTTCTCTTCTCTTGCCTTATCACTCAGTCGAGTCTTGAGTACTATATTAAAAGGGAGTGTTAATATTGGCATCCTTGTTTTGTTCCTAACTTTAAAGGTAATTCTCAGTTTTCCACACTCAATATGATGTTGGCTTTGGATTTACTGTGTATTGCCTTTATGATACTTAGATAAGTTCCTTCTATTCTGATTTTGGTTTTAATTTTTACCTTTTTAGTGTGAATGAATATTGAATTTTGTCAGAAACTTTTTCAGTATCTATTGAGATGATAATATAATTTTTGTTGTTAGTTCTATTTATATCATGGATGACAAATATTGATTTGTGTAGGTTGAACTAGACTTCCATCCCTAGAATGAAACCAACTTGATATGGTTTTGAATGGATATCATTAGTATTTTGTGTAGAAATTTTGCATCTATGTCCATCAAAGATATTTGGCATGTTTTTCTTTTTGGGGGGATACTTATTAGGTTTTGGTATTAAGCTAATGCTAACCTCATCAAAAGGTTGTGGAAGTTTTCCATCTTTTTCTATTTCACTGAATAATTCATGACATATTTAGTTTAGTTATTCTAAGAAGGTTTTGTAAAATTTAACTGGGAATTCATCTGGACCTGGACTTTTCTTTGATGGAAAACGTTTATATTGTTGTTTCTATCTATTTGCTTGCTATTGGTCAGTGTAGGTTTTCTATATCCTTTTGATTCAATTTAGGTAGGTTGTATGTGTTTAGAAATATCTGAATTTCTTCTATGTTTTCCAGTTTATTCGAGTTTATATTTTTGAAATAGTTTATGATGATCCTCTGGAGTTTCCTACTGTCTGTGGTGATATCTACTTTTCAGTTCTCATTTTAATAATTTGGTTCAATTATCTCTTTTGGCTAATTTGGCTAAGGGTTTATCAATCTTATTGTTCTTTTCTAAGATCCAGCTTTTGTTTTGTTGATCTTTTGTATTATTTCTTTTCTCTATGTCATTGTTTTCTGCTCTAAATATTTCCTGCCTTCTACTGGCTTTCAGATTAGTCTTTTCTGTTTTTCAAGTGTGTCATTAGGTTGTTTACTTGGTGACTTTCTGTTTTTCTTATGTGAGCACTCAGTGCTATAAATTTTCCTCTTAAAACCATCTTCAAAGTGTCCCATAGATTTTGGTCTGTTGTTTCTAGATGTTTTAACTCTGGATTTTTAAAAATTTCTCCTATGATTCAGTCCTTATTCAAAAATGTGTTACTCAATCTCCATGTATTTATGTAATTTCATTTGATCTTCCTTTTGTTGATTTCCACTTACATTCCATTATGATCTGAAGAGATACATGGAATTATATTCCATTTTTTGAATTTGCTGGTACTTGTTTTGCAGCCCAGAATATTATCTATTTTAAAAAAGGTTACATGAACAGCTGAGAAAATGTGTATTCAGATGTTATTGGTTGGAATATTCTGTTTCTGTCTACTATGTCCATTTGGTTTATAGTGTTCTTTAGGTCTGAAGAATCTTTACTCATTCTTTGTCTGGAAGATTGATCTAGTTGTGTGAGAGTTGTGTTGAATTCTCCTAATATTATTGTATTGGGTCTTTCTGAGACCTAATGTTCCAAAGAGTTTGTTTGATAACAGTGGGTTCATCCACATTTGGGGCATACATGTTACTATCATTATATTTATTATTGGGGTGTTCCTTTTTTTAGTAAGAAGTCAACCTGTTGGTTTCTTCTGATAAGTTTTGATTTAAGATCTGCTTTATCAGATATGAGAGTTTCTATTCCTGCTTGTTTTTTGTCTCCATTTGCATGGAATATCTTTCCTTCCTGTCACCTTCAGCCAATGAATACTTTTGTCCAAAAGGTGAGTCTCTTGCAAGTAGCCTGTAGTTGGAGTATATCTTTTAATCCACATTGCCAGTCTATGCATTTTAGTTGTGAAGTTTAGAACGCTGACATTCAGTGTTACAATTGAGAGATAATTTATGTTTCCTGTCATTTTTAGCTGTATTTTCTGCTTGAAATAGTGTTATTTCTCCTTCACTTAGTGCCCATATGGTATAATTCACCCCTTCTCTGGTTCTGGTGTTTGTTTCTAGTTTCTTCTTTGTGTTATTTCTGTGAGTATTTTCTCTGTTGATGGCTTAGTAGTCATGAATTCTTTTAGTTTCTGCTTATCCTGGAATGATTTTCTTTGTCAATTTTAAAAAATAGAAGTTTTGGAAGTTTTTTTCCTTCAGGATCTGGAGTACATCATACTAGTCCCTCCTTGCTTTCATGATTTGGGTTGAGAAATCCAGAATGATTTTTATTGTTTTTCCCATGAAAGTCAGCCATTCTTTTTGCTCTCAATGAATTTAAGATGCTTTTATTAGCCTCTATGTTATTCATGTTGATTATTATGTGGCATGGAGAAGTTCTTTGATCTTGTCTAATTAGGGTTGTGTATGTCTCCTGCACATGGATGTCCAATTAGCTTTTTCTATATTTCAGAGATACTCTGATATTATTTCTCTGGTCATATTTCCAATTACCTTGCTTTGTACTTCTAGAATTTCTCTAATACCTACTATCTGTAAGTTAGGTTATTTTATATCCTCCATTTTTCTATAATATTATGTTATGCTGTTGTATTTTCTTCTCTATATTGTTAGCTGTGCAGTCACTTTTGAATCAGCTGTCATGCAAGAGGGAGACTCTGTTTTTCATGTGGTCTAGTCTATGAAAGGTTGTTTCTATTGAGGTCCTTAATTTATTTACTGTCTCCTTCCCTTTGCTCAGATGTCTTTTTGGTTCTCACTTAGGACATCAATTTCTCTATTCATATGTTCTTTCATTTTCTTACAGTTTCTCTAATTTAATTTCTAAGGCCTTTGATCATATTGAAAATCAAAATTCTGAATTCTCCTTCTGGAATTTTCTCCAGTTCAGTATTGGTGATCTCCCTTGCTGTTGAGTTGTGGGAATTTATTGTTTCTTCATTGTTTTTCATTCTCACGTTTTCAGAATTCTCAGGGTTGTATCTCCTTTGGCATCCTCTTCCTCTTTATGTGGGAGTCCTGTGTCTATTTGTTATCTCTTTACAGTAAGACCTATGCTGGGGTATATATTTGCTTCCACAAAAAATCAGATGTTTTAGCTAGTCCCCCAGAAACTTTTTAAAAGGATATAGTTCTTAGTTAGTGCAGGCAAGCATGCATCTCTGGTTGGCTGCAGACCTCCATGCTCTCCTGGCCCAAACTCATCAGGGCCAGAGACTATTATGTTCTGTTCAAAGCCTATGGCCTGCTGGCTGAGATTTCGTGCCCCAAGGACACCGTCACTGCTCTGTTTCAGGGCACTGGCCTCTGGCTTCTGTGGACACTGGACCCAAGCTCAGTAGGAGCAGAGATTATGACATTCTGTATTTGTGGCCCAGCTGGTTGATCTCTTATAGCCCAGGGACACCGCATCTGATCTGCTGGTTGTGATCACCTAGATTTCAGCCAGCCACCGGCCTGTATGGTCACCAGACACAAACTCTGCCAGCCATCAGAGTACTGTGTTCCTAGCCTGTGGTGTGCCTGTCTGCATCAAATTGCCCCAAAGACCCTGCTATTCCTCCATCAGCTGTGGTCATGTGAACCTCTGCTGCTGGTTTCCCTGCTTTCAGAGCCCAAACTCCTGCAGGGAATGATTGTACTATTCTGAGCCCAAGGCTTGGGTAGCTGACTTATTTAGCCCCAGGAACACTGCTGCTGTTCTGGGCTGCTGTGATCATATGAGGCCTTGATGGCTACTGGTCATGGTACTAGTGGTACCCAATCACTACAGGGTGAGAGTTTATAGCCTTTCAAGCCTGAAGCATGGTTGGCTGTTATTTCACTCTCACAAACACTACTGCTGGCAGTCCTGCAATGGTCACTGGAAACTCCACAGGGATGGGGCAAATTGCCAACCCTAGGTCCTATGAACCTGAGTTCCCTAGGAACTGTCTGTTAATTCACCTTTCTATTGTGTTGTACTATATCCCCCACCCCACCTTCACAAGGATAGTTTTCAAACTCACAGACTCCCTGGGTGTTTTCATTGTCACGCAAGTCACTGCATCTGCACAGGCTCCCACTGGGGTGGTCTGTAAACTCATGGTCTTAACAAGTGCCACATAGGTCCCTGCGGTAAGTGCCTGTAGTTTCTTGGTCCCCATGGGTTCAGGTATAGCCATGGGAGTTTGCTGGCTGGTTTGTCTGCTTGTTCTGTAGATTGAAAGTGGTCTTGACTAGGTGGGTTGTAATCACTGGGTTCTCTGCAGGAATTTCCTGTCATTTCTTGTTCTGAGTTCAGCTGGGCAGTTTGGTGGGGTGCCCTGGGGAGTCCTATCTTGAGGTATTTGAGTGTTGAGAGAATAATGCAATTGCTTTTTGTGTTCATTCTCTTCAATAACTGACTTGGAAAGATTTAGCTTCTTCTTTGCTGGAGCTAGTCTCTGAGAACTGCTGTGTCCCAGCAGCCACCAGCTTCCATGCAGGTTCACCAAGATGATGCCTGTTTTTACTTTCCACTCACCAGATGAGACACATGGGAGCCTATTTCATTTTTTTAGTTCTATATTCTCTGTGCCACTTTCAATTCAACCCTGTTTTGACTGTTTTTCTTCTGTTGAGTTCTGTTTTTCTTCTCTTGCCAAGAAGCAGTCTTGCCACTGGTTGAGTTCCAAGTCTCTGAGCAGATGAAAAACACTGTCTTCCTCTATTTTGCTATCTTTAATTTCCTTATGTTGTTTTTTAATACTAAAAAACAAAAGTTACAGTCCTAGAGTAAGCCCCACATTTATTTGGATGTTCTAGGTGAGGAGACTGTGGATCAAGAAGTTGTGTGAATTACCCATGTTCATGTAGCCGAA
This sequence comes from Graphiurus murinus, assembly GCA_004027655.1. Lineage (NCBI taxonomy): Eukaryota > Metazoa > Chordata > Mammalia > Rodentia > Gliridae > Graphiurus > Graphiurus murinus. Next base: position 32,067 of record PVLC010000898.1, on the reverse strand, counting down.
GTGAAGTAACCCTGGGATTTGAATCTCATCTGCCTCTAGGGTGCTCGGTCCCAACCACAGCATTATGAAATAAATGCCTTATTGCTAAGGGAGAACTCTTCAGTCAGTCCAGGTAGCTTTCCATCTCATCTGGCAAGATAATGCCTTGAGTGAGCAGGCACTCAGGCCCTAATTGGAGAGTGAGGAAGTGCACAACAATTCTACCAAAATGAACACTTCACAGCTTGTACCATTGGTGTGTGCCTTGCAGAGCTGCCTGCAAAAATAATATGAACATATTAACATATGACTTAAATGTCATTTGCAATTATTTATTTGTGAATCTAAGCACTTAGAAGCATGACAAATACCAGTGCCAATCTCAGTATAGGGAAGGGGAGGGTTCCAGGAGGAAGTCCATCAAGTGCTTTGTGCATGTATGTCATTATCATTTGGAACTATGTTATAATGTAAAAGTACAATGCACAAAAAAAAGTATATTAAAAATAAAGTTAAAAAGATCATTGGTAATCTAGGTATATAAGAAAACTCCTGCTGCATCAGGCATGGTGATGCACTCTTGTAATTCCAGTAGTTCGGAGGCAGAAAAAGGAGGATTGCAGGTTCAAGGTAAGGCTCAACAACTTAGTGAGACCCTCCACAACTTAGTGAAAACATGTTTCAAAATAAAATATAATAAGTACGGGGGGTGTAGTTAAGAGGTACTGAGTTCAGTTTCCAGTACTAAAGGGAAAAAAATTGATGCATTTATTATTGCCTACTGCGTTGTAAAATATTTTGAAGCATAAAGTGTTACAAATTAATTAAAAGGCTTTACAAATTTAATTTTGATAAGATAATATCTGTCCTCATGTTGCTAAGTATTTAGAGCTTGTGTTTTATTTTCCCTCCTGTAGAAGGCATACCCAGAAGAGTTTGACATGTACAGAATGGCACAAGTACCAAATCTCTCAAAAATATGATATATTTTTAGCATACTCTCAAATACAACATTGTTTTAAGATATAAACTCTAAAATGAATTTTTCTGAACTATATTTAGAATAATTTATGTCCTAGCTGTATTTTCTCTGTCTTTGTACTATTTAGAAGAACCTTAGTGTGTTGTTGTTTCCAAAATGACCCAGTGGGAAGCTGATTTTGAGCACTTACCAATTTTTGTAGTGTACATCCTCTCACCATGCCCCATGTTTGATTTCAGACCACCAGCGTGCTGCCAACTGGTTCGCAAAATTCCTGAATATCTAACAATTGGCTGTCTATAGCATATGCCAATCAATTCTAGCATCTCACTGTTAAACTCCAGAAATGTCACGAATCTCTAACAAGTTGGTTCTTGTATTTAAATACAAAGAATCATCTATGACAATAGCATGTTATTATTCAAATGCCATGCACTCTTTTCATCATTTGTCCAGTCAGTGGAGAAGCTGGCTTGATATGATGAAAGTGAAATCCTGGAAAGGATTTCTCAATGCACAGTCCTGGGGAAGGTTTTCCTTGTAATGCAGATTCTGTTCATCATTTAATAAGGGAAAACAGATCAAAGATAATCCATGATATAAAAGGTCATTTACTGGTGACTAGGAAGTTATTGCAAAAAATGTGTATCTGCTAACCAATTATCTGTATGCTGCTCAAATATTGGTATCTTTTTTAATCAATCTGATAATTTACTTTATAATAGTTTCCTTAAATAAAATTACTACAGCAGAAGAAATTGTATTTCTACACTCAAAAATAAATCCAATCTCTGATCACTTCATTCTCTCCTCAGTCCTAACATCTTATATGAAAACACTGTTTTCCCTAGTATTTTTGCAATATTCCCTACTCAGTTTTGTTGCTGAATCCTATAATCAACTCTTTCATTTAGGGTGGAACAAAGTCAGGTCATAATAATACTTAGCTTTTAAGGGTTTTGACTGTCTTGTGTCTTTTAATTTCACATGCATTAAAACCAAAGGTCTTACAATGTATTAATGGCATACACATTGCTACAGGATCTAACCCCTTCCCATCTGACTTTACCTCTTAAATATACCCCACCCCTTTTTTCGTTCTCTACCTCTCCAACTCATGCTGGAGAGGGGCCTTTGAATTTACCTTCCTTAGCCCTAAATATTCTTCCCTCAGATTTATACATGTGAATTCAGCCCTTTATCTTCCTTACATGTCTCAAAATCACCTTCTTAGTAAATGAAAGTTGTGTTTCTCTCATCCTCAGACTTCCAACCCACTTTCATTGTATATTTGGAGAATACATGTGAAAATTCATTCTTCACAAACTTTATCCAAGAAAAACTTAATTTAATTATATTATCAAATAATTTATTTTTTATTTGTTAGTTGTGGTGCTAGAAGTCCAAGATCAAGGTGTTGGCATCTAATGAGGGCCTCTTGCTGTTTCTTTCATAGCAGGAGCTGAGAGGAAAAAGAAAAAAAATAAGGAAAGGGCCAAACCTGACATTATTTTATAAGGAACCACTCTCATCATAATGGCATTAATCCATTCATGAGGACCAAATGTTCATGGCCTACTTACCTCTTAACAGTCCTTCTCAACATTGTTGCATTGAGGATTAAGAGTCCAACACATGAACTTGGGGGACACCTTCAAACTATAACCAATGCTAAGCCAAAGAACCTCAAAATATATGAAGTAAGCATTGACAAAAATGAAGGGGAAATAGACAGTTTTACAATAATAGGTGGAGACTTTAAAACCAACTTTCAATAATGGACAGAACAGCCAGACAGAAAATCAATAGTGAAATAGCGGGCTTTAAACATACTATAAACCAACTGTACCTAAAAATCTATACAGGACAGTCCACACAGCAATAACTGAATACACATTTTATCAAATGCACATGTAACATTCTCTAGGGTAGAATGTACGTTAGACCACAAGTTACTGTAATTTCTAAAATGATTAGCAAAAAATGTCTTTTCTCCAACAATGATGGGATGAAGTTAGAAACAAATTACAGGAAGAAAACTTGCCATATCTACTTAATAGAGAAAGAATGGTCCCTTTAAGAACTAATGCTGGAAATACTGAGCATCCTGACGTAAAAGAGTCAAGTTGGATTCCTACCTCACCCCATTAGGAAACATAAATTCTCACTCATTCAACAAACATTACATAAGAATGAAAACTGCAAAATACTTACAAGAAGGCACAGGGTTAAATCTTCACCACTTACAGGGGTGTTTTAGATGTGAAAGCAAATGTCCAACTAGGAATGGAACAGCCATATGACCCAGCTCTACTACTCCTTGATATCTTTCTAAAAGAACGAAAGTCAGAATACTATAGTAATATGCATATCCATGTTTATAGCAGCACAATTTACAAAAACAAAATCAAAATTATGGAACCAACCCAGGTGTCCATCAACAGATGAATGGATAAACAAAATGTGGAATATACACACAATGGATTTTTACTCAGCCATAAAAAAATGCAGTTATATCATTTTCAGGAAAAAGGATGGAACTAGAGAACTTTATGCTGAGATCAGCCAGTCCCAACAGGTCAAGGGTTGTATGTTTTTCTTATATGTGAAAGCTACATAGAAAACAGAAAATAGATGGGATGTTAAACAATGTGGAGAGAGATTTGTAGAGCAGGGGAAGAGGATGGAGGAAGGAGGAAGAAGTTAGTGAAGGGACAAGGGAGGATTGAAGAAAGGCACAAACTTAATAATACTATGGCAATATGTGAATGTATTACTACTAATTTCACTAACATGTGTGAGGAATGGAGAAAGGAAGAGCAGAATGGCATGTGGAGGAAAATATCCCAAGAGCTGAAAGCATGTATCTTTTTATCACATTGAACACATTTATCACATTTAATACATTGCATAATTGCAATGTATTAATAAAATATTTTTTTAAAATTCATAAGTAGCAAAAGAACAAATATATACATTGTACTTCAACAAAATTAAAACTTTTTGCATCAGAGATTATCTGGAAAATGGCCAGACAACTTATATAATGGGAGAGTATCTGCAAATCCTATCCATGACAAGGACCCAATATCCCAAGCCTGTGAAGCATACCTTCAACTCAATAACAGCCTCTAAAAAATGAGAGAAAGACTTTTCCCAAAGAATATATACAAATGGGCAAAAAGCAAACATAATGCTTTGGGGAAATACAAATCAAAACCACACAGAAAACTCCTTCACAGCCATAGAATACTTGTAGCTTTCCCCACCCCCAAAATGCAAATAGCAAGTGTTGGTGAGAATTTGAAAAATTTGGAACTCTAATAGCTTGTTAGTGGAAATGTAAAATGGTGCAGCCACTGTGAAAAAAAAAATACATGAGGATAATATAATATCCTGAGTTAATAGTTATTGCAAACAGAACTAGAATTACAACTGTAGGATATCACAGAAGTCTTATTAAACATTGTGAATATATTATAATACAGCAAATGGCTTATAATTATGTATATATATATTAAACTTTACTGATGGCATTTTATGCATGCAAATATAAGACAATGGTAGATTTTCGCACTTTTCCAGGGAAAAACTTTAGAAAAGGTCTTAAGTCCCAATTCCCCAAATTAATATCAGACTGACAGGAAACAAAGGTCCAAGAATATTAGAAATCATTCATCTATACATGATAAATGTGTTTAGTCACTATGAATTAATCGTATTATGCTTTTGCTTAATAAACTATATACTTAATAAGCTGTGATAGCAATAGAGCCACTCAATTGGTTTAACATGAATCATTTATCTTTTCACTAGGAAGTAATTAGGTACAGTGGCTGGGGGTAAAGTTCTGAGTGTTGGAATCAAGATATGTGGGGGTTTTATTCTAGTCCAGTCACTTATTAGGTTCTTTAGACTCTGTGTCTAAGTCCTCAGGATTCTCACCTGTATGAAGGCAACCATAATAATAAATAACAACGCTGAATTGCTGCAAAGATGAAAGACGTTGCAGGCGCCATGTCTAGCTCTGAAAAATTCTCTCTTAAAGAAAAAACATCCCCCTTGAACTATAATTTTAAGAAAAGGAGATATAATTTTGAGTGCTCTTTCATTTAGAGATACAGTTTCCTTGGAACGAACAGTGAAGGAATTAATGCAGACAGCAAATAGTAGATGGCAGATGCAGACAGCACATAGCTCTGGGAAGATGACATTGGCCAGTGCTTGGAATAAATGGCAATGAGGACTTGTTATGGCTGTGTCATGAGTAATGGAATTCATTCATCTGGCATTCTTGAAGCAAGTGTAAACTGTCATTTCCCCCCACAGTTTAAAGTAGTTTTCTTCTTCTCTCTTTTTTTTTTCTTTTGATGATATAGCTATAAATGTGAAACCAAATTAACTTGTCACATTTGACTGGCTAAAGTATTTCCCAATCTCATTTTTAGTATATTTATATAAAAAAACCTTAATAATCAGGGTTTAAATCAGGAGGAAGAATGGCGTTTTGCAGGATCACAGAAATGTTTCAAAGATGAAGATAAAAAGAAACTTGGTAAATAGATGATTGTTTATGGAGTACAGAATTTTATATTTAAAATAAGCACACACAATCCCAGGGATAATGTGAGTCAGTCAAATACTCATTGTCCAAAACAGCACTATCGTGCAATATTGACTAGCTCTCATGTTTATGCTTCTATTAAATTAACCCTAATGTTTCCTTAGGACATTCTCTACTTTAGAAAACTTAAAGATATTCTCCTCATCTTAACATAATTATGTTGAAGGCAAGGATTGCTGTTAAAGTATTAGTAAACTTAGATGCATAGGTCTAGAAAGAAAAATACATACACAAACACACACATACAATGATACATATATATATATATATATATATATACAGCAAAGCATCACTATGAAAAAGAGTAAAAGAGTCCCTGTGGATTGCACACCTTCCAATGAACTCTACATGAGAAAATGGTCACTCGGTCACTCTTATCAACAGTACCAAAGGGTAAACAGAACCTCTCCTGGGGAATATTGTTGAAAGAAGTGTCTTGGGGACTCCCTCATGTAGAAATGCTTCCAGCCTGGTGCATCACTAAATACATGTTTTCTTGACCTGCCCAACCTTCTGCTTGTATATGATGTACTAACAGTATAATGATGGAAAACCAGAGGCCCTGTGGAATTTTATCAAGTGCCATCGAGCATCTATTTTCATAATTCTAGGAGTTATCAAAAACAGACTAGAACCAACCCCAAACAAAAACTGACCCTTTTATTAATAGTGGGAATTTAGTTATAGAACTCCTATATTCAGATTTCTTTAAGATATGCCAGTGTACATCAAAACAGGCGTAAAGACATTCTCACTTGTTTTTATTTCTGTCCAAATGAAAGGAAATGATGCAGAAGATGAACAAATTATTTTAGTTACCAACATCATTTTCATATTTTTGAATATTCAGTCTGTGTATATACTTTTGTATTATACAGAAACACCAAAAAGTAAATCACCTAATCTTAATATGACATATCATTGTGTTGTATCTTCATAAATTTTACATGCTGCATGTCATTTTTTTTACTTTTGAATAATTTTCCAAGGATCATTCATATTACATAGAAATATTATTAACTACCATGTATAAAATGAATAATAAAATAGTTTTAATGATGTAATGGTTATATAACTTGCGAACAGCTTTCAATTATAAAACTTGAAAAGAGATAGCACAAAGTCTTTACTTTGTTGTTTTGACTCATATTCCCTTCAAGTTACTTTCTTCTCTCAACACCCATCTCTTATCCACAGCTGACATCACTTGACTTTCTTTGATGTATAATGTCACCTATAATTGCTCTTTTTGCTTAGTGACTGATTTTTGTCAAGGATCTGATTATGTGACAGAAGTTGGTTAAAAGGAAATAAAAAAGCTTATTCTCACTAAGATCAAAACTTCTATGTACTTCTTTAGAAATGATATACCATGTGTTTTCTATTTTAAATGATATCATGGAGGTTGTCAGGTTTGAGGCCATCCCCAGTAACTTAGAGAGGCCTTCCACAACTTAGAGAGATCTTGCTTCAAAATAAAAAATAAAATAGGTCTGAGGGTGTAGCTTAGTGGTAGAAGCCCCTAGGTTCAATCCCCAGGACCAAACAAACCAAACCAAAGAAATCTTGGAAAAAGAGTATGATCTCTGTAATAAAATAGTCAATAGAAAATAAAGCTGGCAAATATTTCACAACAAAACATACGGTAACATCACCTTAGATAATACTGTGAGATTTTTTTTCAATCTTTGTTAGATGCATTTTAGTTAAACATTTGATTTTTTTTTCTTTCTTTCATACTCGCTGATTTCTATTAGAAGAATTTCTTTCTTGAAAATGTGCATCTGTGATATAACCTAACACTGGGTTGATGTTTTCAGGAGTACTATATTTGTGATACTGTGTACTCATACTTATCCTATACAGTACAGAAACCTTTGTTTCAATACTTTTATTGGCGCATTGTAATTACACCTCAAAGTGAGATTCAAAGTGATCCACACATACATGTTCACATCACTTGCTGTGCATCTTTCCATAATTCACGCCTCTCCCCTCTCCTCCATCCCTGTACATGTTAATGAGGTCAGCAGTGACACCTTCACGTACAGACATAACATTATTTGAACTGATTCTTTCCTCAATCCTTTTTCTCCTCTCCATCCCCGTCTCCCAAACTTCTCCACTATTCCACTGGTCTCTCTCCCGGTTTACCTGAAGTCCCTTTGGCTTCCTATTTTCTCTCTAGCTTGCACATATGAGAGAAAACATGTGACCGTGGAGGTTTCTGTTTCCTCACTTGCAATTGAGGCTTGTTCTGAGCTTCTGGAGGCCTCCTCTCCCTGGCTCAGCACTCATCCTGGCTCATGGTTAAAGCCAACAACTGACCAATGCCTGACCTGTGTCTTTCGGGGTTCAAATCTCCCCTCTCTCTGACCACACCACATTTACTCAACTCTTTGGACTTCCTTTTCAGATCTGACGAATTCTGTACTCACACATTTACCAATTTTGGATGACCACTGAATTTTAAGGGCAACTGATAGCACACCATCCTCTCTTTGAAGTCTCTCTTAACATGTCACATATATATTTGTAGGTATAACATCAGGGAATAGACATAATGGGGGCAAATTTCTGCCTATCAAACTATTTTAGTGAAATGTTTGGAATTTTTCACTGTGAAATTTTGGTATTAATTTTGATTTTTAAAAATCACCATATTTAAATATTCTTTACCTTGCCTCTTGAGTTGGAGCCTCGTAGATTTTGTATCTGAGCCGAGGAGTATCTCGCTCACTTCACAATGGCTGTGGCTCAGTTTACCAATATCATTACTCAGTGTCCCAAGGGCATCAAATGTGTCATCTTCAAACCAAATCTCTGCTTTCCCAGACATGCTCTTCTGAAATGTTCCCTCTCTCCGCAAATACCACCTCTAATTGACTCAGTTGCTAAAGCCAAAATCCTTTGGCCTCATCCTTGATTTTGAAAAATTTAATGTATTCCAATTACAATCAGAGCAGAATCCAAGGCCCCATCTCTGGCCTGTATGCCTTCTGTGACTTGATCCTGACCCTGTAATGTCCTGTTTACATTCCCCCAGACACAATCACACTGGACCTTTTATGGTTTAGCAATATCCTAAATAGAATCTAATTGGATTTATTCTTTTACAATATTTTTTTCTTAATGGAGGTGTTATATCCTAGACTCTGCTTTGCTTGCTCTCAGACCCATCCTGTCTTTGTCAATAAATTTTAAATCTATTCTTTATTTTTTCCCATATGAAAACTCCATAGGAACAGAAATTTCTTCTGATCACAGATATATCTCACGCTTATAACAAACATGATGCACAGCACGTACTCTAGATTCTGAGCAAATTTTTGATAAATGTAGAGGGATAAAGTCCACACAATAGAATGTAATACCATATGTTCCATGGAACACACACAGAGGCTCTTGAAACGCAAAGCCTCTGTAATACTTATGGAATATTATGGGTTCTAAAAATCTACTAGCTAATTTACATCAAATGGTCAGGGAACATTCAGACTAGGATCATGCCTCTCCTCAGTCAGAAGATGCCTGTGTGTCCCAGGGATCAAAAATTAATGGATATTGATACTTGTAAATTCTGTACATCGGATCAATGCCAGTATGAGCAATTTATAAGAAGGAAATGATTGGAAGAGTGTTAGTCATTTATCTCGGGTTTTATTTAGCCCCACTCACCATAGGTTGGTAACACAGGACAGGAGAGTAAACAAAGTCCTAAAACCGTTGCATGGCAACACATTAGATTACTGGTTTCCTAGAGTCCTGGTGGTCAAGTGCTTTGTGTCCGTGTTTCACTAAAGGCAATTCATTGGAAGATATACTTTGCTTTGGAATAACCACATTCTTAAAGAGGACATTCAGCACATTCATACATGCATTACTTAATTAGGCACAGTGGTGGATAAAATGCTATGTAATAGATGTCTTTGTCCTAAATAAAATACAGACTGATTATGACATATTAGACACATGTACTAAAAACTCACCTATGTGTACAGGAGCTAAAAGTTTGGAAAGTGACTAAATCAGTAAATCTTTTCTGAGCACTTATTGTTTTCAAAATAATTTTCCTCAAGCAGCAGATGTAGTTAAGTACACTCATTCTTAAGTTGCTTAAGAAAATTAGATTTTAACAGAAATATCCCAGGATAAAATTCTAAAGGGGGTGATTTGATAAATAAGAATGTGAGAATCAATCCATGTGATTCAGTACTTTTTGGTGCAAGGAGAAGTATTGGAACAGAAAGTCCTTTAAAAGGGCAAAAAAGAGATGCAGTGAGTATTTCTGTTTGGGAAAATGCTACACACAAAGGTATAGAGACATTGCTATCACAGCTAATAATATTAGCCCACACGTATGTACTGTATTTCATTTTACAGGGTGAAAGCAATTCATGATTTTTAAATGGAATGAATTATTATGCATGGGTCATAAATTGCTTCTCAGGATACAGAGAACAAATATATTTTAATAGCATGTTTAACTACTTTAGACACTCTGACCCCAAGTTCTCATTCCTTTCTGGAAATTTCAGCATTGAAAATTAGTTTTCCTTTGGGAGACTGAGACAGGATCATAGGCAAGACTCTATTTCAAAATAAAGAAAAAAAATAGAAATACCACATAGCTCAGAGGTAGAATGCATCTGGTTCCAACCTCCAGAAAGAAAGAAAATCAATTCCTAGTTTAGGAGTCTTTTTATAAAATTAAAACTTCCTGGAAGGGTTAATGCATTTAACCAATGGATTGTTGCACTCTCTGCTGAGAGCAAACTAGTTTTATTTAAAAAGCCAAAGAAAGACATTGAGTACAGAACAGGGCCACTTTGAATTCCTTCATTCCTTTCTCCTAGTGGATCCTGAAAAGCCAGTGTGATAGCAGCAGAGACATGAGTGCCTTCCTTGAGTGTGTTCTGCAGGCTGCTTTAGTGTGTTATGTAAAAGTGACCCTGATAAGTACAGTTAAAAATATAAGAGGCACAGTAATTTTAAAGAGCATAACACTGTCTTATAAGTCCACTTGAAGACTGGGTAGGGGATTAGTTGGGTTAGAATCTCAATTAGTTCATGTCTAATTTAAAGGATTTCAAGGTCAAGAGGATGATCATCCTGCCAAAATTCTTTTGCTTTCCCCATCAACATACTTTGTCTTATCCAGGTATTTCTCACTTTAGCCTTTTAGTTTGAGGCTTTGTTACGTGCAAAAATGAAGTTTCTTCTTGGGATGTTTACCAATATAAATTCAAAACCAATGTTTGCATGCTTGTTGCATGGCATGGGTTGCCCAGAGCATTTTCTGAGAACTGGCTTTTGTAGTGAGGAATAACGGGATATGCAGGAGTGGGGAGAAGAGGACCCTGCCCAGAGGGAGAAACCAGATAAAAGGAAACATAAGGGTGCTCTGGGTGATACACACACAACCATGTTTACAGTAGCAAAATTCATGATAGGCAAACTATGGACCAACCTAGGTGTCCATCAGCAAATGAATGGACTTTAAAAATGGGGTATATAAGCATAGTGGAATTTTTCCCAGCCATAAAGAAGAAAAAATATATCATTAGGAGGAAAATGAATGGGACTACAGAATATTATGCCAAGTGAGATGAGCCAGTCTAAGAATGTCAAGTGTCATATATTTTCTGTTACATGTGGAAGCTAGAGAAAATGGGAAACGAGAGAGACTTCAGATGAGTGAAGAGAGGGACCGATAGAAGAGCGGAAGGGGACTGGGAAAGGGGGGAGGAGGGAAAGAACTGATGAAGGAAACAGTTCAAAATGTACTATGTGTATATATGAATGTATTATTGCCAGTTTAACTAACGTGTATGGGAAGAGAGAGACATGGGGTGGGTGGGATCCAGAGGGAAATAGATCAAGTGCTGTGTGCATCTATGCTTGTATCACTTTCAACCTCACTAGGATGTATAGTTACAATGCACCTGTGTGTGTATGCGTGTGTGTGTGTGTGTGTGTGTGTGTGTGTGTGTGTGTGTGTGTAGAAAGCCCAAGCCAAGCTCTCCTACATCAAGATTTTGCTCAAGGTTTCACTTGAGTTGGTCACTTCCGCTACATGACATATGTCACCCTTATTAGAAACATGGTATTCAGTGTGCACCTTTGACTATCCCATCCAGTTCAGTAACTGGGAGTCATGTAACTAATGGGAAGGATCATCTGGTCAGATACTAGTGTATGGGAGAGTATGACATGCTTGCGAAGGTATTAGTGGGCAGAAAGTAAAATCATAAATAACTGGAATAAAAGAAAATACAGTGTCTACAGTGTCTAACTGCAACATTCTACAACATCTTCTCTCTTACTAAACCAAACCAAAAAATAAAATTGTGTGTGTGTGTGTGTGTGTGTGTGCGTGTGTGTGTGTGTGTGTGTGTGTGTGTGTGTGTTGACCCCATGATGGGGATTATTGAGTATCTTCTGTATGTTATGCACTGCCAGAAAGTACTTGACATGTATCAGTGAGTTAAAAAATAAATAAATAAATAAAGGTCCTGGACTTTGTGAAGCATAATTTCTAGCAGAGTGAAGGCAATGAAAAGTTAACTCAATAAGTGTCAATTATCTAAGATATTAAGATGTGATAAATACTATGGAAAAGAGAAAAACAGCTAAATCAAAGGCCTGGGAGTGTGGGGTGAAGGGGTGATATGCAGGTTTCACAGAAAAGATGATTACTAATGAGTTAGTCCATAAGCCTATCTCTGCCTTACACGAATTCCTATTAAGTTCAAGGTGCTTAAAAAACTTAGATTTTTCAAGAAATTGTAGAGAAGAAGCCAAGGAAGTAAGTAATTTATGTCCATCTGGTTTAATAGATACTAATCAATACTTATTAGCTAATTATTCAGCCAGGAGCCTTCTGGTCTTCTGTGATAGATAGCTAAAGGCAGTAGATACTGCATGAGGTTTTTGCAGAATGACATTCAAAGACAGATCTGAAAATCCACCCTTAAATATGAGGAAGGAAGATGATGAGATTATAAGGATGACTTTAAGGCCCACTGTTCTTTGTAAAGAGTCATTCACAGAGTCTAAGAAAGCGTAGGTCTGTATTGAGTTCAGAGCACGGGTCATTTTGAGTCTAAAGGTGTCTAAAACGTGGGAAGCAGAATAAAATGGAGATCTTCTTTAAGTCCTCTCAGAGTACAGTACTAGAAAGGACAAAGTCTTGACTTACAATGGCATAAACTTGGAATGACAGGCAAGCACTAAAGGTTACATCGTGAATGGAGCAGAAGATCTGTTTTAGTCTTCAGGTGATTGGCAGGATCTAGAGGGCTGATTAAACCACAGACCAAAGCAACATTCTATGTTTCAAAATACCGCTTGTCCTTTAAAAGAGACAGGCTTAGAGATTTTAGTGTGGTAACAGAATAAGGACAGCTGAAGTTTACTCAACACTGAAATGAGAGAGAATGAAAACACCAGAGTGGGCATCAACTTGGACTTTCACTTCAGAAAATGATTTTCAAGAATGTGATTCATAGACTAATTCAAATTGAATTTTGCTTGAATTTTAGATATTATAAATCAGGTTGGTTTAATACACCGAAGAAATAAGAAATAGAATTAAAATTTACTGACCTACAATTTGATGCCAAATAATTCCTTAAAGATTTTGATTGGTAATATTCTTTCACACAGTAGCTTATCATGATTGAAAGTTTAAATTATCTTATGAAGTTACAATCCAGGTGTAAAATAATGGCTAATCTAAGATTTGCACCAAGATATGACTGATAATAAGAATTTTATTACTTTCAAACAATACTGAAGGCAGAAAGAGCTTATTTTATGGTGCAAAAACTTTAAAAGCTAATTATAGTTTTAATTCATTATACTGATATATTTTTATTGAACAAAATATATTGAAAATATGAAATCAGAAACCATAAGGAAGAGAAACCATTCATAATTTCATCACTTTATCATAATTGACATTTTGCTTTTTATCCTTAAATATACATGGTCACATATTAATAATTTTTAGGTAAAATTAAAAGGTGGAAATAATGTTGAGTACTTAATTGCACATAAAGAAACTATACATGTGGATATAAAAACATATATATATATATGTCCTCTTATATACAATCATATAATTGCCCTTATATTTATTATTTTTACTTAAAGTAATTAAGTATTTTTCAAACTTTTGACTAGCTGATAAAACATCCTTGCTCATGGTTGCAAAATATTTTGTGGAATTACTGAACCATCAATTTTATAATCATTTTCCTTTGGGGAATCTCGACTCCCCCAAAACTGTTTATTAGAATCAGAATGCAAATGAATGCTTTGTCAATGCATTTGACCTTTTCTGTCTCTTCCTCTCTCTAATTCTTTGCAATTAATTTACATAAAATATCTTCGCAGTGCTTTTGTGTTCATGCTTCACTGCAATGTCATTTAACATGTATCTTGGCCCACTGTACTCCCAACAAATTGGTACAGTTCTACAGAGACACAAGAACCAGGTGATAGCTTGCCTAAGATATCTACAGAAGGTATAGTGCACACTCCGAGGGAAGAATTTAATGTCCAGTATGATTTTTATAAGCTTAGAAGCAATTCATACCCTATCACTATAGTGCATGTTTGCAGTTCTTGCAAAGCCGAGGCTGGAAGATCTCAAGTTCAAGGCCAGTGAAAGCTAAGTTAGTGAGATCCTGTTTCAAAATAAAAATGAAAAAGACTGGAGGTGTAGCTAAGAGGGAGACAGTTCTCCTGGGTTCAATCCCTACCTCCACTACAAAAAAATGAAAGAAGAAAGGAAGGAAGGAAGGAAGGAAGGAAGGAAGGAAGGAAGGAAGGAGAAAGAGAAAAGTAAAAAGAAAAGAGACAATTATTATCATGTAATTTAAATTTTATTTTATTTTATTTTGATTATTTGCTATACTTATATAAAGAAAAACTTCACCTCCTCATTCATCTGGTTATTTTGAATTCTTTTTTTAATTAATTAATTTATTTTTTCAGCACGGATTTTTTATACATTTCTTGAGTACAACAGGGTTACATAGACATTTATGACATATCAATTATTGTCAGATCACAAATAGCACCACTTGTTCGTTTTACATGTATAGCCCACATTCTTAACATAGCCTGGTAAAGCAAACTTTCTAGAGTCATAAAAACCATACTCCTTTAGGGTCATATATTTACTTTCTAAGAAGTAGGAGGGTCTTTCATCTACATATCCTAGGGGCAATCTCCAGACTTCGAGACACCAATGTAGCCATAGCAGAAGAGTCAGTATAATTGCTCATATATGCAGATAGCAATTGCCAGGGGGGAAAGGGCCCAGCTGGGCTCCCACAACTCCCCCATTTTTATTTTAAAATGCATGAAGCACTGTATCTGTCTTAGGTCATTTCCTACCAGGTGCTTAATCTTACCCGTCATGGGGTCAACGAGCCTAATATGTGGAAGCTAGGGAGAAAATGGGACATAAAAAGGACTCCAGATGAAGGAGAATCCTTAGGTGAGCAAAGAATTTGACTTAAAGGAAGGTGAAGGGGGTAGGGAGGACACCCTAATGAACATGATGTACTTTCCATGAACACATCTAAGTCAATCACTAAACTGACCTTGAGAAGGAGGGAGTGGGGTGGGAATTGGGGAAGGGTTAAATGAGAAATGTGTGCATGGATGTCTTTACCTATACTAGCTTGTACCTAACAAAGATGTGTGCTTACAATGCACCAAATAAGGGAAAGATAAAAAAAAAATAAAAGATTCGTTAAAGTTACACCCGGAGATTTTGGATCTATGTAATGCGGAGCCCACTTCTATTAACCTGGCAGAAACAGCTAAGACATTTGTAGATCAGCTTCAAGCCTTGGTCACTACTTGGCCCTCGTTTACCTCCTTGCTAGGAGGAGTTATCGTAGCAACAGCAATAGTCATTCTAGGTTGATGCAATCTACCACTTGTTGTATGCCTTGTGATCAATGCCTATGTTAGTATATGAGCAGATTTACATGGAATAAAAATGCAAGCACTGCCTCGCACAGGGTCTGGTAGTCAATGACAGGTTCAATTTTCTCAGGGCAATCAACCTAAGACAGGGCTCATTGAATGACTCATCGAGACCCCATGACAGGTAAGATTAACCACCTGGTAGGAAATGACCTATTTTGAATTCTTGCAAAAAAACAATTTCTACCTTTAATCGTTTTAAAAAATATTTTGTTGAATTTCTGGTATCAAGAGAATAAAATGACTGATGAGTTTATAGTTATATCTATGTATGTATGTATGTATGTATGTATGTATCTATCTATCTATCTATCATCTATACATCTATATTATGGTCAGATATAGCATGTTCCCTGAGGTGCT
The DNA here is from genome assembly GCA_004027655.1 of Graphiurus murinus. NCBI lineage: Eukaryota > Metazoa > Chordata > Mammalia > Rodentia > Gliridae > Graphiurus > Graphiurus murinus. Next base: position 16,111 of record PVLC010000898.1, on the reverse strand, counting down.
CAGGGCTGCTATGGTTGATATAGTTAAGTCATGAGGGCTGTAATCTCCTCAGTAGATAAATCTACTATAATTAGTATTGTGCTTGTGTCTTTGAATTCCCTTGCTTACTTGCTTTCTCTTGCATCTTGCCTCCATGATGTGAGAGTAAAGCTCTTGCTCTGTCTTTCTCTTTGCTCCATGCCATCATGCCCTGAGATCCAAAGAGCCAACATCATATGGACTGAACCTGGAATCTCCAAAAGACTATGGGTAACTCATTTTTCCTTCTTCTAAATTGTGTGGTCAGGTTTAATGGACTTTAGCAGTGAGAATGTTGACCAAGTCACTATCTACATACCTATCATCCATTTATCTATCTATCTATCTATCTATCTATCTATCTATCTATCTATCTCTCTATCTATCATCTATCTATATCATCTATCCATCGATTGTTACCATCTGTCTCAGTCAACTTTCTCACTGCCATAATCTAAAAGAGTTGAGTCCACAACTTAGAGGAAGGAAGACTTATTTGCTCACAGATTTTGGAGATTTCAGGGTTCAGTCTATGTCAGTTCAGTTCTGATGAGCTCAGGGCATGACAATGGGAAGCAGAGAGAGGGAGAAAGCAAAAGCTCTGCTCTCACATCACGGAGGCCAGGCAAGCAAGGGAATTCAAAAACACAGCACAGTCCCTAACGCCACACTTTCAGGGACCCACCTTCTTTAACCACACCCAATCTGCCTAAGTTACCAACCAGTAAATCTATTACAATGGATTTTTCCAGTTATGAAATTACAACCCTCATGACTTAATTATATCAACTCTGTACATTAATACATGAACATTAAAACAGGGGACATTCTATACCTAACCGTGACACTCTCTGTCATCCATCTATTCTACATGTACAACATTATTATGAATTCATACATTTAAACATTTTCACGTTTCTCAGTTCACTGCAGTTATTATTTTATTGTTGCATAAATTGATCCTTATTGGCTAATGCCCCAGAGTCATTTTGGCACTATCCTTTATCTTTGAGATCTTGCACGATTCCTGAAAGGAAACAATAGTCTGGACTCATCTTGTACATTTCCTTCCCTTCCCTGTATTTGGAACCAGATATATATAGAAGAAGCCTTTGCTTACTTTATAGGAAAATATTCAGAGTCAGCAGTTTGGCTGTTGGGTGCTCACTGAGTCAAACATTGTTTTTAAGTCTTTTTTATTGGTGAGGGCTAGAAAATATGTGTCTTCTTTCTTTCTTTCTTTCTTTCTCCTATCTATGCAGTAAAAGTTCATGATGTTTCTCTAAATGCAAAATCAGGACAACAGTTTTTTTTTTTTTTTGTCTTCTTTTCCCTAATTAACTTAATCATGCATCTAAAGCCTATTTCTTTTATACCTTAAATCTCTATTCTCTATGAATCAAATAATTACTCATTAACTTTTTAATGTAAGATGCACACAAAAATATTGTATTAAAGCTACACTAGATTAAAAGTAACATCCATCTTGTATTACCAGAAAGTAACAAAAGGGATTTGCAATACCCATTCTTTGTCCTTAAGGTACATCCTAATAAGAGATGTAGAGTGAAATTATTATAATTACTTAGTGTAAAAATGACCTTACCTAGTTACTGGGGTATGGTATACTACCAACTAGGTAAACGGGTTTATTTGTTTATGCCTTTTATTGTTGAGTATCATAACTTTTGTTGTTTATATAAACATATAACTTCAAGTCTTCTTTTATTCCTGAAAAATATTTTTGAACTAGTGTTATTTTTAATTAAGATCTATTGCTTTTTTATTTTCTCTCTTCTTTTTTTTTTTTTTTTTTTTTTTTTTTTTTTTTTTTTTTTTTTTTTTTTTTTTTTTTTTTTTTTTTTTTTTTTTTTTTTTTTTTTTTTTTTTTTTTTGCAGTACTGGGGATTGAACTCAGGGACATTCTACCTCCGAGCTACACCCCCAGCCCTATTTTTTATTCTTTATTTTGAAACCGGGTCTCACTAAGTTGTGGAATGCCTCACTAAGTAGCTGAGGCTGGCCGCAAACCCGGATCCTCCGGTCTCAGCTTCCCGAATGCTGGGATTACAAGCGTGCACCACCACGCTCGGCTCTCTCTTCTTTTTGTACCTATGATTTCTATATATTTCCTAGTCTCAGATCTTCCTTATCTCTTTCTTTGTCTGTTAATCTTGATTATTTTCCCTTTTTTGCTATTTTGTATTTCTTTTATGACATTATTTTGTCATGTTTGTATACTCTTGTTCTTTCAAGTTTATTTCTTATTACATATTTTATTTCCTATCTAAATAATTTAAATTGAACACATCAATTTTATATCTAATCATTTTCTTGTGCTTTCTTAGTTCTCTTTTTAAGTTATCGTCTTTTATAATTTTTGCATTTCTGATATTTTGTAATTAGGATTTATGATGATTTAAGTATTTAGCTTATTTCTTAAAATGTTAGTTCACTAATTTTATTTGTTTGTGAGCATGCCCATCCATAAGAACTCTACCTTTATAGTACAGTCACCACTCAAGCCCCTCCTCATGCTATCATTACACTATGGGGTAGGATTTCTACATATGAATTTTGAGAGTAACAACCTCTCAAGTGATGGCCATCTATATACAGATTCCACTGTTCCACTTTATTTCCTACAATAATTTAATGTGGAGTAACTTTTCTCTGTTGCAAATTTTTTTAATACTTTTATTGGTGCAATGTAATTCCACATCATCATGAGATTCAAAGTGATGCAAACATACATGCACCCCTCACTTGGTGTATTTCCCAAATACTTACATGAACTTTTCCACCCAATTCTTAGAAGGGAGTATAGCTGACAATGCTAGTGCTCTGCCAGATTCTTTCAGAGTACTACTTTCCCATTTCCGTGTACCTTCAAGGCATTTCTGTGATTTAGTTTCTAATGGCCTCTATCTGTGGCTCTTCTCCAAGTTTACACTTTAACACACAACACATACAGTTGTGGATTTATTCTGATTCCTTGCATGCAGAGTGGAAATCCTTAAATCACAGACTTGGCATAAACTTATTCCAGATTACTCTTACTTTCTATCTGCTTAGGGAAGGAGTGGTATGGGGAATTGAAAACAAGATTTTGATAGGTAACAAGGGAGATTAAACGAAGATAAAAATGTGCAAAACCAAGCCAGGTGTAGTGGTGCATGCCTGTAATCACAATACTTGGAACATTGAGGCAAGAGGATTGAAGGTTTGAAGACAGCCTCAGCAATATAGTGAAACTCTCAACAACCTAGCAAGACTTTGTTTCAAAACAAACAAAAAAACCCAGAAAGGGCTGGGGGTGTAGCTTAGGTAGAATGCCCCTGGGTTCACTCCCCAGAACCATTAAAAAAAAAAGAAAAATTACCGCAATGTACTTTTGTTGTTATTGGTGTGTGTGTGTGTGTGTGTGTGTGTGTGTGTGTGTGTGTGTTTGGAGGGGGGGGCATTTTTAAAAGAACGATACAGTTTTCCAAGAACAATTTTATTTTTCTTCTAACTCCTATCTTTGTCATGTTCTTAATCAACCATGTAGAAAAACTCAGTGACCTGACTGGGAGCGCGATTGGAAAAACACACACATCCTTACCAAAGAAAATAGTGACTTAATTAAGGATAATTGACCTTTCTATGTACATTTTAGAGAAAAGTGAAGCACACTGAAGACTTATTTATTGACACCATATGGCACTTTCGTACAGCGATTCCCAAATTATGTAGAACAAGGCTAATAAAACTAAGCAGCTCATCAAAAGGTCTTCCATTTTCAGATGCTGCTGCTTTAATTCTGGAAGCTTTTAGATATCTCACTGGACCTTAAAGTACTCTGTATGTTCTTTCACTCAAAGCATGCCAAGTATCTGGTAGGATAGCCATAAAAAATTTTAGCCATAATTCAAAAATGTAAATGTCACTTTAATGTATGCCATTTATTTATCAATTCATTAAATCTGTGTGTTCAGTAATAGATGTCAAACTACCAATAAATTTTGTGGCTAAAGATAGTAGAGGTAAACACTATTTGCCCCTGTTCTCAAATAATGGACACTCCTTGCATTAAAGATCTGATTTGCAAGTAATAAAATAAATCCATGCAGAATATATGTGGGAAATGAATGTTGGAAAATGAGTGTGCGTAGCCTACAGAATTGCTGAAGGCCTGCGAACTTGGAATGACCGTGCTTGCTCTGCAAAAGGGAAGAAGAGGGGCTGTCAGGACAGATTCTCAGACACGAGTCAGTGTAGGAATTAGTGCAGCGCGCCTCCACCCTGCTGCTGCTGGCTGCTGCAATCACTGCCCTGACGCCCACAGCTCTTCGGGTAAACAAGCAAATGGCAGCAACAGGGAGACCTCTTTGTCCCTGCTTTCTGCATTTTTGGGTCACTAGCTCCAAATGCAATGTTCTGGGCAGGTACCTAGGTCACCTGGGCACTGAGCCCTTGAAAGAAATTACTTTGCCAGCCAAAGCAGGCTAAAGCATTTGAAGAGAGGTAACTTCCCAAACCTCAGCAGACGGTTCATAGAACCTGAAGAGAAAAAACAACGCCCAGTGTGTATATTCAATATACTGAAACAAAATTTTAGGTGACACAGAGAAATATCTTGATTTCCAATTAGCAAACATTAAAAGCAGAAAATTGTTTCAGTCCAGATTAAAGACCTATAATGTAGGCATAATTTTAGTGGCACAACAGCTGTTTTGTTTTTCTTCACCCCCAAACTAGTATCCCAGTTAGTTTTCAATTTTTTTTCTTTATAGTAGCACTATCTATAGAACAAAGTGCTATATTACTAGTACTAATATATCACATAGTATTACAAATTCATTACATTATACATTTATATAGTATATTTTATGTTGTATATTTGTTATATGATTTCATATTTCATTTTATTATTATTATTATTATTATTATTATTATTATTATTATTATTATTATTTTGCCACACTGGGAATTGAACCCAATGGCAGTCTACCTCTGAGCTATACTACCAGTCCTATTTTTAATTATTTATTTTGAAACAGGGTCTCAGTAAGTTGCAGAAGCCCTCACTAAGTAGCCGATCCTGGCCAAGGACTCCTGATCCTCCTGTCTCAGCCTCCCAAGTCCTGGGATTACAAGCATGTGCCACCAAGTCTGGCTCACTTTTATATTTTATTGGTGCACTGGAGTCTCACATAATAATGTAGTTCAGAGTGACAGGGGCTTACATGCCCACAGCACTTGGTGAGCTTCCTCTGACTCCCCCCTACTCCGTCCCCTTCCATACATGATATTGAGATTGGCATTGGTAATTTCACATACTTAACATCAACGAAAGTGCTTCCTTCATTAATTCTCTTTCCCCCCACTCCTTCCATCCCTTCACTGGAGTTTTTCCTTCATTATCTAAAGTCCCTCTTGTCGCCCTGTTACTCCCTAGCTTCTGCATTTGAGAGAAAACAGATGACCGTTCACTTTCATATTTTTATACAATATTCTGATCACAATTTATCTTCTCCTGAATTATGTAAGTATAAAATCTAACACTTCAGAATGGCATTAAAACTTTTCATAATCTGTCTCCATCCTTTCTGATATCACATTCTATCATTCTCTTTCAAAGGATTTATGCTCTAACTTGACCTCTTTTCCTGCTATTTTATAAATATGGCATTCATTTTTATAATTCTGTCCCTTTGTTTGTGGTTTTCCTTGACCTAGAAAAGACTTCCTTCCTCTTGACCTCCTAAAACAATATAACTTATATGTTAAGACACTGCAGAAATGCCACTTTCCTCCTGAACCCACTAATACATTCCTGGAAAATAAAATAAATACTGCCTGTCTTTAAGACTAGAAATATAGTTTATAATAGTTTCATAGATGAGTTCCCCTGCAAAAATATGAGATATTTAGACCTTTGGGTTTTATCTTATACTGTGTGTGTATGTGTGTATGTGTGTGTGTTCGTGTATGCACGTGCATCTAGAATAATGTAAATATTCACTAAACACTTGTTAAATATTATTGCAGAGTGACACATGCTTAGAAAATATTACCTCAGTTCCTGTTTCTTTAAATCTCAGTAAAATTCTGAGGTGGAACGTTTTTTTTTTCTAATTATTGTGTGAAAGTTTGCCAAAAACATTTGGGATAAAGAATTTCCTCAAACACAAAATAACATCGTAATTCTTAAGATGCACTGTGTTCAGAAACATTAAATTACACCAGTTCAAAGTGGAAGAAGTGATAAAAATTAAAACTGACAGAAATGCAAAATCAGCCACTTATCGACTCTTAACTATGCATGTTTATATAGACATTACACTTGCAGTATGTTAAATTCTCCTTCTTGTGATTTTCACTGGTTGTCTGTATGCATGACTAGTTACAGCCACACAGGGAGTGAAGAGAGTGTATGTTGTGTTAGCAGACTGAAGGTAAGAGCAGTTATTTTCTCAAGTACACAAGGTTGTTTGGGAGACCAAGATTACATGTTGTACTTTCTCCACCCTAGAGATGTTCAGGTTTGCTTTGTCCTTTGTTATCATTCAGTGTGCCAGCACACACCGTAAGGTGTTAGGCTATTGGTAAATATTTACCAGGAGGTGCTGTGATTGGGTGCTTCCTAGCATCCAGTAAAGATGATGATATTCACTTTCAGTAGTAGCAATTATAACCTTCCATTTATTAACAAAAAGTGAGAGCCAGACACTCTAACAAATGCATTGTGTTAACTAACTGCTTCAGTCCTTGAAACTACCTTCAAAAAAAGGTATCATTATGAGGTTCTTTTAATCCACTAGAAGATCACTGTTGCAGTGATTATATTATGGGCATAATGAGGGCTCAAACTAGGTTTCCACTGGATTGGAGGCTCCAAAGTCTTATTCTTTGCACTGAATTATCCTCATAAAAACTGAAGCTGTCCTTGCAAGCTTCCGCAGATTCTTTCCTCTATCTAAGAACTCTATCCACTGGAATCTTAGGGTATGCTCCGAGGGACACGCTTCTGTCCAAGGAAACTAGGTATTAGATACTTAACACATCTGCCTAAGTTTAGTCTCCAGATACATCTACTTAATTAACCCAGTTTTAGCACTAACAATGCCAAACACTCACAAACCACTCTGTGTTTGTCATTGTATGCAAGAAGGAAGGATGTGGAGTTAGCAAACAGAATCATACATATATATGTGTGTATTGCAGAATCAAATCTCACTTTCCATATACATATGGAATATATATGTGTATATATATATATATATATATATATATGTACATATACGTATGTGTGTATGTATGTGTGTGTGTGTGTGTGTTTAGTTGGGTCAAAATAACTAGGGACTCAAAGCAACCAAAGTTTGACTTGAGATCCTAATATAATGGAGCAGTTGTTTTCAGAAAAACCTCCCACAGTAAACAATTACACAACTGGAAAAATATATGAAGAAGCTGATAGTACTTTGCAGACAGTGCAGGACTGAATGTTTTAAGAAAAATGATATGTTGCACATTTGCTATAGTGTTTTGCCTGGAGCATTTTCTAAACTATGATGCGGAGAAATAAACTACAGAAAAGAAAACCAATCTCATTAGATGGAGAAAACAGAGAAAGGAATATGGAATTGCTTATGCAGCTGGTGTTTGCAGTACATGGAACTGGAGACGATTTCAAGATTTATTATGAAGCTTTGGTAGTGCAAGAGAAGGTTGCAGTACCTAACATAGTGTGAAAAAAAAATATCTCAAAGTAACACTCTAAAGAATCCAGAGATGGATTAACAAATAGATGACCAATTTTATTAATTTTAATTTCAGACAATAACATCATAAAAATAGATAAATTATTATTTTAGATAAGGGCATCAAAAAATTAGTTGAGAAAAAATTATTTTACTAAGTGGTATTGTGATCACTAATGAGTTATTAAGAAAAAAATGAACTTTAATTTCCACTTGGCAGAAAACAGCAACAACAAAATACCAGAGACAAATCTTTGATCTAAAAATGAGAGCTACAATTCTGAAGTTATAGAAGAAAGCATGGGAATTATACCAACTGCTATATGCATAGATGTTCATATCACATTGAATTTTGTCATGATGTGTAATTACAGTGCACACATAAAAGTATGTTAAGAAAAGAAAAAAGTATGGGAGAAAATATATTTTCAAACTGTGGTTAGTGAATATTGGTTATGCCATAAAGTACATTGATGTATATTGAATCGTGTCCCTCCAATCCGAAAATCATAGGTTGAGGTACTAAATTCTAATATCTCAAAATGTGACCTTATTTGTCAATAAGATAGTTTCAGGTGAAATTTGACTTAAATTAAGATGAGGTCACTAGGGGGCCCCTAATCTAACATGGTGGGTCTTCTTATGAGAAGAGGAAATTTGGACATAGTCATAAACCTGAGGGAAAAAATGTGGAGAAAAAAGAAGATAGCCTTTTACAAACCTTAAAGAAAGACCTGGGACAAATTCTTCCCTTACAGCCCTCCGGAAGAACCACTCTGCTGGCAAATACACGTGGGCCCCTAGCCTCCCGAATGGGGAGCTGCTAATTTATCTTTTCCTGAACCGCCAGATGTGGAACTTTATTATGGGCAACGTGAGCACACTGTTACAGGTCATAACCACAAACACATACACACATGAACACTGACATGATAAGTAAACCTTGTCACTATTTAAAATAAAAAGAAATAAAAGTGAAAACAGCAGATTGCAAAAGAAGTATGACACATACCTCACACAAAGGATTATGTGCAAAATAATGAACTTTGAAAATTATATCATAAAAATAAAATAATACATTTTTAAATAGGCAACTGATACTTTGTAAAAAATGCACACACACACACACACAATACCAAATGTTCACATAAAGACATGCTCAAAATCACTAACCATTCTGAAAATGCAAATTAAAACTTCAATCAGATACCAACCCACATTCACTAGAAAAGTTAAATTCACATACACACACACACACACAAACACACACACACACACACACACACACACACTACATCAATTACTAGGAAGAATGTAGAGCAGGTATAGATCTAAAAAGTGACTAATATGGATTGAAAATATTGTAACTTCTTTCTACTTCTATTTTGCAGTATTTAATGAAATTCATCACATACTACCCTATCACCCAACAATTCCTCCCCTAAGGATTTACCACCTGTATGTCAACCCAATTTTTTTTTTTTAAATCACACTATATAAGTTAGAGCAGTTTGTAGTCACAAGAGACTAAACTAAAAAGAACCCACATGGCCATCCACAGGGGAACAGATTACTAACACAGTGGAATATTATTCAACAATAACAAAAATGAATTGTTGATATATACAAAAGCATTATACAAAGGGAAAGAAGCCAGACATAAACTAATACATACTAAGTACCTCTAAATAATAGGCAAATATTATATATTGGAGATAGAAATTTGAATAGTGGTGGTCACTACAATGATTGAGTTATTCACAGGAAGGAGACAGACTATATTTAAATACATCAGCATTGACATAGAAAGATTCAAAGTTGCCGGGCATGGTGGCGCACACTTGTAATCCCAGCATTTGGGAGGCTGAGACCGGAGGATCCGGGTTCGCAGCCAGCTTCAGTTACCCAGTGAGGCACTCCGCAACTTAGTGAGACCTGGTTTCAAAATAAAGAATGAAAAATAGGGCTGGGGGTATAGCTGGGAGGTAGAATGCCCCTGGGTTCCACCCCCAGTACAGCAAAAAAAAAAAAAAAAAAAAAAAAGATTCAAAGTTAAGATAGAATAAAATGAATAAGTGAGGTAATAAATAAATTAAATAAAGAAATAAAAAGAGCAATATCCTGGGATTAGAAATGTGAAAATTTTGATAACCTTTATTTATCCTTTAGGAGCATTTTTTGGTCAGTATGACTCTGATTCATCAAATAGGTATAAAATGACTTTTATATACTCTTACTGATTTGAAAACTCTTGTAATGAATAACTTCAAATATCCAATTATTAAATTATTTAGAGGATGGTAAATTAAACTGTAGAAAAAGTGATGTTTATATATATTTTTCATATATGTCATGTATATGTGCAGAGAAACATATGTACCTATATTTTTATCTGGATACATATTTATATTTTTATCTGTGTACAACTTTCTCATGACTTAGAGAATAATGAGGGGAGGAGGTAGAAAAATCAAAGGTAATTTTTTATGAATTTCCATAAATTTATTTTCTTGTATTCTTATCACATTTTGGCTTTGAGGATATCATCCTATATAAAGTAGTTTAGTAGTTACTGTTTCTTCATTAACTTAATTTTCTTTATGTGTAGAGAGTTAACCATGTGGCCTACCAATAAGTAGTATTTATAATCAAATGAACATTTAAAAAATTGTTTTATCCATCTATTGAGGAACTCTTCTTTATAACTTTGAAGACATGATACTTTTTCTAGACATGCTCAATGATCCCAGAGGCTACTTGATGAATTAACCAATGTTCGGCTTTTTTTTTTTTTTTTTTTCATTATCACATACACCTGATAAAAATCTATAGTGTTAGATGAACTGAATCACACTAAATATAATCTAACTTTTTTGATAAGTTTCGGTAGCAAACTAAGGCTCAAGGACCACATAGGGTTTTAGTTGGCAGGTGTTTGCAAAGGATCATTTACATCTGATAAGGTACAAACACCTGTTTCTACTTAAATCACTTAAAGGAAGGGTATAAGAAGGTGAATTCTGCCATCGTCCTCAAACTTTCTAATGACTGCCAGGTGGCAAAAAAACAACTTTTAATTTTATCAAAAATATCTGTGTTCTACTGATTTTTCCATTTTTAGAAGTCCTGTGCTTCAAAAACTGGAATTAAGTTTTCCATATCTGTGTTGAGAAAGTATTTAAAAGCATAGTTTTGATGACTATGAAATCACTTTTACTTTACTGCCATTATTTTTTCAAAGTTATATGTTACTCATTTTGGGAGTGAAATGGAATATTGCCTGGTTTCAAGGAACCAACTTCTGTCCAGCTTTCAGACTTTATTCTGATCTTTATTCTCAAAACCTATTCAACTTTTTGCAGTAAATAAGAAATTCCATATAAAAATGAAATATTTTCACTACTGCTATCATATTTCATATTACTTTACTGTCTAATAATTATAGAAACCAACTAGAGACAACCTAAGGTCATAAGTCCAAATTATTCATCTTACCATTGGGATAAGAAAAGGGAAAAATGTTTAGTAGAAGAAAAGATTTCTGTCAGATGTCCTGATTCAGTTAGGTATCTTGATTCTGTCTTATACTCGTATTATAATGTCTCACTGCCTCTGGTGTGCCATTCCATCTTTCACTTCAAATAAACACTTATTTCTGTACAGAACAGTTATAGCTTTCCTTTTATGTTGAATTCATGCATTTCATTAAGAATCTAATGTTATTACTTGCCAGAAAAAATATTGCAAAAGGCAAGTAGAAGGAGAAACCCATGAATAAATCCCTTGGAAACAAGTTTAAACTTTGTTTATATTCTTCTATATCCTTAATTTATGCCTATCATGGAATAAATCTTAGGTAACTAAGTATGCATATGTGGGTGTGGGTGTGTTCTTTCAATTGGGGAAGAAAAAGTATGTCTAACATAGGAGTCAGAAAAGAGGGTGATGTCAGCCGGGCGTGGTGGCGCACGCTTGTAATCCCAGCATTCGGGAGGCTGAGACCGGAGGAGCCGGGTTCATGGCCAGTCTCAGCTACCTAGTGAGGCATTCCGCAACTTAGTGAGACTCGGTTTCAAAATAAAGAATAAAAAAATAGGGCTGGGGGTGTAGCTCGGAGGTAGAATGCCCCTGAGTTCAATCCCCAGTACCGCAAAAAAAAAAAAGAAAAGAGGGTGATGTCATGTGCATGAGACATGTGGAAAGTCCCCATGTGTCATCTTCCAGGTTCCAAGAATTGCTACAGATCTATAGTCACCAAAACATCCTGGTAGTCATAGAAAAGAGACACATAGACCAATAAAAAGCAATGCATAGACCAACGGAATAGAATAGGAAAGACATAGAAACAAATCATCACACTTGTAGCCAGTTGATTTATGACAAAGCCAAAAACATATCCTGGAAAAAATACAGCCTTTCAACATTGGTGCTGAGAAAACTGGATATTCATATGTAGAAGAAGAGAAGTAGATCCCAGTCTCTCACACTGCAAAATAGTCCACTGGAGATGAATTAAATACCTAGAAATTAGACCAGAAATTTTGCAATTACTACAAGAAAACATGGAATCAACACTCCAACACACAGGCACCGGTAGAGACTTCCTCAATAAGACTCCCAAAGCTCATGAAATAAAACTGAAAATCAGTAAATGAAATGACATCAAATTAAAAGGCTTCTGTGCATCAAAGGAAACAAGCATATGAAGAAGGAGCTTACAGAATGGGAGAAAATCTTTGCCAGCTACTCCTTTGATAGAAGACTAATATCTAGAATTTACAAAAAATAACACTAATAAAAGAACCCAATTAAAAATGAGCAACTGAATTGAATAGATAATTCTCAAGAGAAGAAATATAAATGGACCATAAATATATGAAAAATGTTCAACCTTGTTATCAGTCAGGGAATTGCAAATCAAAACTACACTGAGATTTCATCTACCCTGGTTAGAATGACATTCATCAAGAATACAAACAATAATGCTGATAACAATGAAGTCTTATATACTCTTGGTGGAAATGAAAATTAGTATAACTACTATGAAGATCAATATTGCTTTTTCTCAAAAGACTAGGAATGGAACCACCAACTGCCCAAGCTATGCCACTCTTTGGAATATTTCCAAAACAACTGAAGTTAGAATAGTATAGTGATACATGCATACTGATCTTTATAGCAGCACTATTATCAATAGATAAGTTATGGAACCAACCTAAGTTTCTGTATGCAGAAAAATGGATAACAAAAATATGACAAATACACACAATGAAATTTTCCCCAGCCATAAAGAATAAAATTATGTCATTTTCAGGAAAATTAATGGAACTAGAGAATATGATGCTAAGGGAGATCAGCCAGTCTCAAAAAGTGAAGGATTATATGTTTTCTCTCATATGTGGAAGCTAAAGGGAAAATAGGAGACATAATAGACTTCATGAAAATGAGAAAGAGACCAGTGGAATAGGCCATTATAAGAAGGGATTGAGGAAGGGAGGTAGAGAAAGGAAAAAGGAGGCTTGATGAAGGAAACATCAAATATTGTTATGTCCTTATAAGAAGGTGTCACTACCAATCTCACTGATGTGTATGAGGTAGGGGTGGGATCTGGAATAAAACATTACAAGTGATGTGTGCATTTCCATTTGTATCATTTGAACCTCTCTATGACATATAATTGTGATATATCAATAAAAGTATATATAGATGTGAGACTATAATGCATCATAAATATCTATATTAAAAAAACAAAATTAAACATAAAATGTTAAGGAAGTATATTAAAAAGGAAATTCAAACTCTTAAAAGTAGTTCATTATTTATAATAAAGATTAAAATAGAATACATGGTTCAAGCAATGATTTCTTTATCTTCTTGTTATAGAATACACATTTAACGCAAGGTTTGTTAGCCTCATATATCCTGTGATGCAACAAGAAAATTCATGGCATGAAAACTTCTAGAGACAAATTCTATGTGACTGATCAGAAATGGGTCTCCAGTCACTGTCCTGGAAGGCATAGAGTAGCTGAGTAGATCACATTCAAAGTAGCTTAGATGGCTGAGACACGCAAATTACTTTTTGGACCAATGGGGTTTATGTATTTGATGCTCCACTTATTGAAATCAAACATGTTAGACAAAGAACTAATATGTTAATATGTTGATAAGAACTCAGGGTAACTGTTAAAATATTATCTGTGGAAAAATACATTGCCACCCTTTATGGGAAATCTCAATGGCCACCATTGTAAACATCATTGTTTATTTAATCTAAAGCCTAAATTTTGATTTTGGAATAAAACATGAAATTAAGTCTCAGTTTTTCCTATTTTATGTGATATTTAAACCATCTAAGGGTCCATTTCTAAACTGAGAGGGACAAATTAAAAAAATGCTTTAGTCAGCATTCTCATTGATAAAGAACTGATCATACAAGTTAAAGGAAGGAAGATTTATTTGTTCACAGCTTCCTTGGAGATTTTTGGGTTTAGTCCATGTGAGGCTGTGGACGGTAGATCTCACAGCATGACAGCAGAAAGCAGAGAGAGGGAGAACACAGGATTTGCTCTTGACTTCATAGAGTCCAGAAGCAGAGAGAGCAAGAAGACAGATAATCATATATAATCCCCAAAGCCACACCCCTAGCTAAGACCTCCTCCAGTCATATCTTACATGCAGAGTTTACTACCCAGATAAAGCCATCACACCACAACCCTGAGCTTAATTCATGAGCTCTTCACTAGAGGATTCTATATCTAACCATGACAGACACTATATTTAGAAATAGCAGTGTCAATTAAATGAGATAATCCCATGTAACTGTTGGTTATCATCAGCATTATCAAGATTTTAATGATTCAATTCAAAACTTCTTTATTCTCTCATAGGTTGGTCATTCTGAAATGCCAAGATATTTGGAATGTCTCATATACCTATCCGTACTCTAGTCATGCCTATCACCAGACACATATTATTCAAAACGTGGACATTTAAAGGTTAATGTTATGTAAAACCTTAGTACCACATGACTATTTTGCACTTTTTTGGTCTACTCTGATAATAAATCCCATCGAAGATAGTGCATCTATCTCCTGTGTCTTAGACCCCAAAGAAGCCTAGCAGTACATGGCAGAGCTGGATTATACTTGGTTTCAATACATGAAAATCAGTGCTTTCCTAGCTTCTTCCGTTTTGATCATTAAAAGCTTCATGTTGCTTCTTAGATTTTCCAAAAAACTCTATTTTGGTTTTCCGGTCAGGTCTTCCCTGACTGAATAGCTTCCCGTATCTGCACACGTTGGTTGCCTTTCATTTGCATGGAAATGGGCCTGCATCATGTCCCAAATCCCTTAAGGTCCCTCTGTGTGCAGTCAATTACATTGAAAAAGCTAATTTGCGCTAAGTTTTTAATGGCCCATTTTACTGCCCTTCTGAGAAATCATATTTATCTACAATACTAATCCCAAGTAATATGGTCAACCTGAAAGAATTACAGTAGCATCAGAGGACAAGAGTAATGAAAGCAGTTTACAGAATGAGCCACATTTGTTTACCCTGTTATGTCTCTCCAAATGGTAGAGAGAAGAGACATTTACAAAAAAAGTTTCAAAAGAACGAAGTTGATATCGTTGTAGCTGCTGAGTCACAAAAAATAATAATGACGCAGAAAATTGGTGCTATAGTGTGGCTCTTGTTTATGCCAGTATCTTAATATCAAATTAACCTACTAAAATTTTTCCATTTCAATACTCACAGCATGATTCTGCAAGCCTCTATGCTATGTGCTGGACTATTCCCTCTGTATACGTTTTTCCCTTTCTTTTGCAGGTTGAAAGTTGTGTTCATTCTTGAAGACACAGTTAAAATAATATCTCCTCTTTAAAACCTCCCCCCGGTGTTCTCAGGAAAATGTTTTCTCTCTCATTTTTCTTATCATTTTATTCACATGGTAAATATAGCAGTTATTACATTGTATTGTAGATATCTGATTATTTTCTTTCTCCACCGGGAAGAAAAAATATTCTCTAGTAGCAAATATTCCTTGTTCAACATAGTAATGTATTTTGAGGGTTGGCAGGATGCCTGAACCATAACATAGAGAAACAAGTGGATGAATAAATGAATATCTGACCTTAGAGAAAAGTAAACTTAAGAAAACAAAACAAAAAGTAAATAAGTTTTTAAGCCGGGCGTGGTGGCGCACGCTTGTAATCCCAGCATTCGGGAGGCTGAGACCGGAGGATCCAGGTTCGAGGCCAGCCTCAGCTACCTAGTGAGGCCCTCCGCAACTTAGTGAGACCTGGTTTCAAAATAAAGAATAAAAAATAGGGCTGGGGGTGTAGCTC